>JBAMBQ010002043.1:0-158896 GCA_037044495.1 Stegana nigrithorax
TTTAAATGACCCAATATTTTATTATTGTTAGGCTATAGGGGCAATGACTACAACGTGCAAAACTTTAACGGATGTGTGAATTGGTGCATTTTCTGAAGGAAACAATTTATTTGTTTGTATTTTCAATAATAATCATCCCATGCTCATTGCCAGCAGATGGCATTGTCTTTGATGTATTTGGATCCGATTCTCTCTTTACATATCAATTTTGTATTGACAAATTCAATTGCAATAGTGTAAGGTACCAGCCGAGTACGCTGACATGATTTTTGAACCAAGTCTCTTTACCGCATACATATAAACCACATGTATCGATCTTGAGTTCACAATTAGAGATTTGCAGTATAATGATGTCACACTATGAAAGAAAAGAAAAGAATTAAATCCAGACAAGGAATGTTAAGTCAAATAGTAGGGGCTTACCATTTTCTGTACTTGCTGATTTGGCGTTGCGCAACTGTAATCTCCCAGTATATCTCTCATCTCAATGTTTTGTCTCTGGGCCAAGCTGAAGATTACATCAATCAAAAATTGAGATGAGATTATTTGAATAAATATGATGAGGACAGTGAGTACTTTCCAAACCGGATATTCATTTAGAAGGTAAAAAAGGTAGAAAAAGTAACACAAAGATGATATCAGCGTTAGGCGACGAAATCGATCAAGAAGCCCTAGACAATTATACAACTGATTCACTTTCTTCGATAGCTCAGTCAACTGATATTGCAAATGACATATCGTTGCTAACTCTTGACAAAGTTTCTTCGCTAATAATGCATTTGGATCGTTGTCCTTTAACAGTTGCTTAAGATGTTCGTTCAAATTATGATGACAGTATGAGATTTGCAAAATGATGCTGCAATAGATGAACATCGTCATTACCTGCACATTAGTAAAATTAGCAAAAAGCGTTGAAACAACTCGATCGATATAGGGAATACCGAAATTGAGTTGAAGAGGGTCCTTGAGGAAGTAAAAATTTAAACTTAGTACGATAAAGAAGACAGTTCCGAAATTTATGTTGCGAATACGTGAAAAGTATTGTTGGTTTCTAGTGGATGCTGTTGGATGGCAGTAAGGATTTTTTGCCAATCGTTGTAACTGACTTGATATATCACGTATAGCACGGTCACGGTGCCAGCGACTCAACATTGTGTACATTAATGCCAACCTGTTGACCCAAAGTTGAAGGTATTCACAAATTATGCTGATCGAATTTATCTGAAGTGCTATTTGAAAATTTCTGTTAAAGAAAGTCGAAGATGTTATTATAACTCCAATGATATTCGCAGCCATGGCATATGCTTTCGTTAACTTTGTATTTCGAATCCGCAGAGTTGCAAAGTCAACACGATGTGATGTTACACCAAATAAAATTATGTAAAATGAGAAAAGCTTGTAGAAAATCCTTTGAATATTTTTGCTGTTCCGCATCCTGAAGTAACTGAGAACTTGACTTTACTGAGCACATATACAAGTAAGTTAAATTTTTGAAATCCACAATGAGTCACACTGTTTATACTAATATACAAAGTAAAAGTAGATGTGCTGAATTAGATTGTAGATGTTCAAAATTAATTATATTTTCATAATACTATAATAACACACAAATATGGTGATGATAAGAGTTTGGTCACGCAAGAACGTTTGCTACGTTTTATTTATGTTTCATTGATTGACCTGCAATTGACAAACGTGTTGGATTTTCCCTCTGATGAGTTGAAGAACCCCAGCTCCCTGGTTGAGGCCTCAACATTTAAACCCGTCTTACGTTAGTCGGTAAAAACTGATCATGATGTATGAGTATGAACACCATCTAGTAAAAAAAACCGTTCTTTTTAAATGACCCAATATTTTATTATTGTTTTCAAATATAATGTGTCTATATAGGCGGTTGATGTGGACAGCTATAGCGGCGATAACTACAACGTGCAACACTTTAACGGATGTGTGAATTGGTGCATTTTCTGGAGGAAACAAAGCTTTCTTCAGGTATTGCTACCTGTCTAGATTTATTTGTTTGTTTTTCAATAACAATCATCCCATGCTCATCGCCAGCAGATGGCATTGTCTTTGATGTATTTCGATCCGATTCTCTCTTTTCATATCAATTTTGTATTGACAAATTCAATTGCAATAGTGTAAGGTACCAGCCGAGTACGCTGACATGATTTTTGAACCAAGTCTCTTTACCGCATACATATAAACCACATGTATCGATCTTGAGTTCACAATTAGAGATTTGCAGTATAATGATGTCACACTATGAAAGAAAAGAAAAGAATTAAATCCAGCCAAGGAATGTTAAGTCAAATAGTAGGGGCTTACCATTTTCTGTACTTGCTGATTTGGCGTTGCGCAACTGTAATCTCCCAGTATATCTCTCATCTCAATGTTTTGTCTCTGGGCCAAGCTGAAGATTACATCAATCAAAAATTGAGATGAGATTATTTGAATAAATATGATGAGGACAGTGAGTACTTTCCAAACCGGATATTCATTTAGAAGGTAAAAAAGGTAGAAAAAGTAACACAAAGATGATATCAGCGTTAGGCGACGAAATGGATCAAGAAGCCCTAGACAATTATACAACTGATTCACTTTCTTCGATAACTCATTCAACTGATATTGCAAATGACATATCGTTGCTAACTCTTGACAAAGTTTCTTCGCTAATAATGCATTTGGATCGTTGTCCTTTAACAGTTGCTTAAGATGTTCGTTCAAATTATGATGACAGTATGAGATTTGCAAAATGATGCTGCAATAGATGAACATCGTCATTAACTGCATATTAGTAAAATTAGCATAAAGTGTAGAAACAATTCTTTCGATAAAGGGAATGCCAAAATTGAGTTGAAGAGGGACGTTGAGGAAGTGAGCATTTACACTTAGTACGATAAAGAAGGCAGTTCCGAAATTTAGGTTGCGAATACGTGAAAAGTATTGTTGGTTTCTAGTGTATGGTGTTGGATGGCAGTATGGATTTTTCCCCAATCGTCGTAACTGACTTGATATATTACGTATAGCACGGTCACGGTGCCAGCGACTCAACATTGTGTACAGTAATCCCGAAATGTTGAGCAAAAGTTGAAGGTATTCACAAATTATGCTGATCGAATTTTTCTGAAATCCTATTTGAAAATTTCTGATAAAGACGGTCGAAGATGTTATTATAACTCCAATGATATTCGCAGCCATGGCATATGCTTTTGTTAACTTTGTATTTCGAATCCGCAGAGTTGCAAAGTCAACACGATGTGATGTTACACCAAATAAAATTATGTAAAATGAGAAAAGCTTGTAGAAAATCCTTTGAATATTTTTGCTGTTCCGCATCCTGAAGTAACTGAGAACTTGACTTTACTGAACACATATACAAGTAAGTTAAATGTTTTAAATCCACAATGAGTCGCACTGTTTATACTAGAATACAAAGTGAAAGTAGATGTGCTCTGTTCAAAATTAATTATATTTTCATAATACTATAATAACACACAAATATGGTGATGATAAGAGTTTGGTCACGCAAGAACGTTTGCTACGTTTTATTTATGTTTCATTGATTGACCTGCAATTGACAAACGTGTTGGATTTTCCCGCTGATGAGTTGAAAAACCCCAGCTCCCTGGTTAAGGCCCCAACATCTAAACCCGTCTTACGTGAGTTGGCAAAAACTGGTCAATTTTTGTCAGAAGAAAACATTTCTTAAGAAATAATTTTTAATCCAATAAGGCAAACAAATATAAGTTTATAATATATTATAAATATTATATGAAAGAAAACTCAAATGTTGAATCATATGAAAACAAAAACTTATTGTTGAAAAAATGTAAATCTAATCTTCATGTGACATATCCAACTGCAAAAGTGTTATAATCCAACCGAATACAGTGACATGATTTGCGAACCATGTCGCTTTTCCATAGGCATAGAGACCGCACACATCGAATTTGAGATCGCAATCAGCAATTTGCAGGGCAAAAGCATCACACTTTAAAAAAGGCATATGCATAAAACATTTAAATGGACGCGGTTCTGAGACTCAGCACATACCATTTTCTGTACTTTTCTATTGTTAGTTCCAGAATAGTTGAAGCCACCCAAAATGACACTTGTCTCTCTGAAATTCCTTTTTGTTAAGTCGCAGATTGAATCAAGCAGAAATTGAGAGAAACTCATCAATGCACACTTTACAAGGAAAATACTCATTAATAAGATGGAAAACGTCGGTGAATGGAAAGAGTCGCAGAAATGGAAACCAGCAGCTGCTGTTATTATCAAGCGGTTGAAGCGATCAAAAAGTTCGTGAAAGCGGTACATTTGGTTTATAGATTTCGATAGCTCAGCTAATCGAAAATGCATGCGACTCATTTGATTTAACGCATAATAAAGATCACTTTGTGATATTCTATTTTGATCATTATCCTTGATAAGCTGTTTAATATATTCGTTCATATTGTGGAAATGGCGCGAGATTCTCAAAATAATGATGAAGCTAGTAAAGATTGTCAGCTGCTGTATATTGAACAAATGTGCATATAGTAATGAAACGATTCGATCCATATAGGGAATGCCGCTTTCAATTGGAAAGATTACAATGGCGAAGAAAATATTTGATATTATTACAATTAGCACAGCGACTATGATATGAAATCGGTGAATATGCGAGTTGTGTTGCTTTTGTTCAGTCATAATGATGAACCGAGATAAGTATTTATCCTCCAATTGCCGCAATTGTAGTGTTATTTTATTAAGAGCTTTGTCACGATTCCATCGATTTCCTATGTTATATAAGATTCCCATTCTATATGTTAGAAATGGAATTACGTTTACAATATAATGGATTAAATTGGAGTCTTGAGGATGAAACACGTGAGAACTGAGTAAAGTCAGAACTGCGATTGCTAATCCAATGACATTCGCGAATAGCGCCGTCACACTTGTCAATAGTGTATGTCGAAGTCGTAGAGTTATGAAGTTGATATGATGGGTTGTTACTCCAATTAGTATTAGGTAATACGCAAAGAGCGAATAGAAAATATTTTGTAAACTTTTGATAAACTTCATTGTGTACTGACTGCGTTGCTAACTCGTCACTTAGTAAAAGTGAAAAACATTTAAGACTGTGTTTAGCTTGGCAAAACATGCATGCGCCAGGGTTGAAAACCGTTTTCAAATGAACCGGTTCGGAATTGTATTCACATTATTAAAAAAAGGCAGCCTCATAGGACCCCTAAATGTATTGTCTTTATTCATAAAGAAAGAAATGACAGCAGTTTTCTTGTTTTATTAAAAGTTGGTCCAAGGAATTGTAGGCTCATTATATTTCTGAACTGCTTTAAATTTCTTTGGTTCGTTTTTTTGCTTGAATATTCTCTCTTTGTGTGGAATCCACAATGCAAAACAGTTATACTCTACTGAAATTTTAGCTGCTATTCAGATTTTCCATTGTCTCTCATAATGTAAAATATCTTTTAGAAATTCATGCTACTACAAAACTACTTTAATAGCGTTTATCAAACTGAATGCATCGTTCCGAAATGGATTTGAATAACTGAACTTATGATCTGGGTATTCTTTGAGCTTACAACCTTTGCATGCATGTATTTTTTTTTTTTTTTTTTCCTTTTTATTTTTATACATATTAGATGTATTAATAAACAAAGTGAAACTTGGGTGGGCCATTGGAATATAATTACTAAGGTCGATGAAATGTTTGAAGAGCGATAATTGTGTTGATGTTCCACAGCGAACTATTATTAAAGTTTAAGCTTTAAGATCATTTAGATTAGTATACATATTATTGGTATTTTTATAATTATTATATAAGAAAAGGGATATGGGCTAGAAAACAATTGCATCAAAATTAAATTTGTGTTTTGCGATTTAAATGGTTGAGGTTTGTTGCGAATAAAAGTACTGCAGATTCATGTAGATGTATGTAAGTTTATAAGTAAATTCCTGTTATATTATTCAATGAAGTTGTACGAAAAATGCTGAGGATATCAGACTCTCCGTGTCCTTTGTGAAACAGTTTGAAACAAATGAACGCGAAGTTGATGCGAACATTTTAAAAGATGCGGTTAATGATGGCATTAAAATATTTGTATAATGTGCATATGTAATTCTGTATTTGGAGGTGTGTTATGTGAGTACACTGAGCAATAAAGAGTAAGTGTGTGTAGATATTTAAATTCAATGTGTCTGACATTTGCTAAAGGTTCAACATTGGTCGGATAATGTACATTTCTTTCTAATGCTCGATAATCTGCGGTGAGTTGTGTTGTGTGCTAGACTGCCTAAGACTTGGCTAAGCGAATGAGACAAAAAAAAAAAAAAAAAAATGAAAAACAAAACAAAAAGCTGGTAACAATGTGGAGCATTTACCGTACTTAGAGAACAAACTATTATCGCGCACTTAGCGGCATCATTCCAACATAATTTGCCATTGAGCCACAAAGCAATTCCCCATCAACGTCTAAATGAGCGCTAAACTGCCATAAGCACCGCCCGTGGACATGCCTGGCAGAGCAGCATGAATACATATACGAGCATGAAGGAGGCTGGCGGCTGGTGGCTGGTGGCTGGAGGCTGGAGTAAGCTGGCAGGAGGCGCCTTCGTCAACAAACAAAACGATGATGATGACGTATACTTTAGCAAGACAGCCGACGACGAGTCGATGACATTCTTGCGATAAGCATAACGGTCTAAGATTACATGCTAAGAAGTCACGAGGCCAAATTGGTTGGATCGTTGGTTCGTTGGTTAACTTCTTGTGGTTTGCCTGTACTCTGCATAGCAAATGACTGAGTGAGTGAGTGAGTGAGTCGGGGAGCATTTGTATTCATGCTCTGAGGCTAACAAATGTATGAGAAATGTTACACTTCTTGTTTCTGCTGTTCTCGTTGTGGTTGTTTTTGTTGTTGTAGTTCTGTAACTGTTACTTTTCCGTGTAGCCAACTCATGTTGGTTTCGTGTCGTTCGTTTTTTTTATTTTTTAAGTATTTTTTATTGCGATTTTTACGGTTTCTTTTACAGCATTGTGAATTGTTTTAAATGTTAATGTTTGTGTTTCTGCCTGCTCATGCCCGCTTCGATATTTCTTTGTTGTTGCTGCTTTTTTTTTTTTGTTTTGTTTTTTTTTTTTTGTTTTTTTTTTTTTGGATACTGAACTTTGTGTTACAATTGTCTCAACAATAGCACAAACAAATCCCAAAGCAAACAAATTATTGAGACCTTTCCACATCCGCTGTATCATCATCGAGAAGTTCTCTACGCAGTCACCATTCGCCACAATATGGGAGGAAGCCGAACGCTCAACGCACAAGGCAACTGAACGTGCTCTCACATTTGCTTATGCGAGGATACGCGTTGCCTGTCACTCCTCCTCTGCATTTAACCGTTCGCATACACACACACACCCACACCCACGCACACCCATACTATATTAACACACAACCTTTTCACAGACATACCAAAAAAAAAAAAAAAAAAAAACAAAATAAGCAAACAAAAACAAATAAATAAAAAAAAAACAAGAAATAAGAAAAAAAAAACACACTTGTGTTAAATTATGCGGGCTTTGTTTTTATTACAGTGGTTTCGTTTTCTTTTTTTTTTCTCGCTCTTTATTCTGCTTTGTGTTTATTTATTTTTTTCCTTCTGTTTTTTTTTTTTTTTTGTGCTGCCTTTGTTTGTCTTTGGTTTTGTTTTATGTTCACACTTGTTCCTGCCTGTGTTATTTCGTTATTAAAACTCTCACGGGATAAGCGTGCCGTGCATTATATGCCAAGCCAAAGCTCTGCTCACATGTGGTCTCCATGGCGAGGCTGTTAAAAAAAAAAAGAAAAAAATAAAAGAAACAACAAAATAGAAAACCATGTCTGCTTTCTTCACTGCCAGCAATGTCAAAAGCCTAAATGTCAATGCCGCTGTGATTTTTTTTTTTTTTTTTGTTCCGGCTCATTCCGCACTCAGCATGCTGCGTTCCCCGCATGCATGCTCCCGGCTAGCTGTACCTTTTTAACCACATCATAGTCCTGCGAGTTGGCCATATTCGAACTATGCATACTGACTTCTCTTTGTCTGTACTAACCGAGTTATGCTTTATGGCAGCTCTGGCTTTGTGCAGCCAAGACGACGACACTATGACAAAAATTAGCAAAAAAAAAAAAAAATTCAATTGCAGTTTTGCTTTCCCTTTGAATGATATTCACTTTTAATAATGTTTAATAAAAAGAGCATATGCAAAAAGAAATAAAAAACGAAAAGTAAAAAAACTAGAAAGGCAGGGCTATAGTCGGGCGTAACCGACTATAGAAAACCCTGTACCCAATCCAAAACTGAATATATACTTTTTGTTACATTAATATTTTGTATTCATTATGTAAGGATATCTGAAGAAAAAAAATTTTTTTTTTAGCAAAAACCCATTGTCGGCTGATCGTTCCTATGGCAGTTATATGTTATAGTAAACCGATATTTATTATATTTGGGAATATGATTGGATATTATTTAAAATATTTAAATCCAACATTTGGAAACGATATCTTAATAAACAAAAAAGTTTTCTCAGTAAATGTTCTTTTTCGGCCGATCGTTCCTATGACAGCTATATGATATAGTAAACCGATATTTATTATATTCGGGAATAAGATTGGATATTACTTAAAAAAATTAAATCCAAAATTTGGTGACGATATCTTAATAAACAAAAAAGTTTTTCTCAGTAAATGTTGTTTTTCGGCCGATCGTTCCTATGACAGCTATATGATATAGTAAACCGATATTTATTATATTCGGGAATAAGATTGGATATTACTTAAAAAAATTAAATCCAAAATTTGGTGACGATATCTTAATAAACAAAAAAGTTTTTCTGAGTAAATGTTGTTTTTCGGCCGATCGTTCCTATGACAGCTATATGATATAGTAAACCGATATATATTATATTGTGATATGTAATTGGGCATTAGCTAAAACTGTTAAATCCAAAATTTGGTGTAGATATCTTGAAAAACAAAAGGGTTTTTGTTACTAAATGTGGGGTTTCACCCGATCGTTCCTATGGCAGCTATATGTTATAGGTCGAATATCGAAAAAAAAAAATAAACTCGTTATGCCTATGGATTGGGAGAGTCTCCGTGCAAAATTTGGTGGTTGTAGGTTTTACCGTTTCCGAGATCCGTTTGTTCATACAGACGGACAGACAGACGGACAGACGGTCAGACGGACAGACGGACATGGCTATATCGACTCGCCTTTCGATGCTGATCAAGAATATATATACTTTGTGGGGTCTGCCACGCCTCCTTCTGCCTGTTACATACATTTGCACAACTTTAATATACCCTTTACCATTTTTTGGTACAGGGTATAAAAAAAGAACAAGAAAATTAAACAACGTTGTTTAATTTTGCTTTCAGTTAGTGTAGACGTGCCTTTGTTTTAGCTATTGTAGACCACTTCAGCCTAATTGAATACGCAGGTTTATGCAAATTAAACTGTTGCTGACTTTAGTTGCAGTTGCAGCTGATTCTTCTTCTTCTGCTGCTGCTCCAGTTTCTTGGCAGCGACTCAGGTTTTCTTGCTCTCGCAGTCAACCTGCTACTCCAAAGAAGGACCAAGCCGCATGCCAGCTATACATTTTGCAAGTTATATAGGAAGACAATTTTTTGCAGCATAATTCAATCGAGTTGCTATAAAATATCAATTACGTTTTTCAACTCTTTCGAAATAATAAACTCACAACATCTTGAAAGTACATACAGCAGCCCTATAGTTCATTATGCTCTGGACTCGACTCTCCACTTCAAATCATTGGAAAAAATTCCTTGCAGCGTTTCATAGATGATGATGTTAACAGACAATGCAATGCGGTATAAGAAAAGCTTTTAGCTTTTTTTTTTTCTTACTTTCAAAATTTCAAAGCAAGCAATTTCTGGCCAGCTGCTTTTTTTTTGTTTTTTTTTTTTTTGGTAAGCATAAAAGTTTTTGCTTAATATGCATTTCTTTTTTCTATGCAAGTGATTGCCAAAAAAGTTGAAAAAAAAAAAAAAAAAAAATATATTGTCATGCCCTGTTTTTCTATTGCGTGTAGCCCTGACGCCAGAGCAAAGTAAGTCAGTCTGGCATTTTTGCAAGCATTTTCACATCCGTTCACTGAACTACGCCACACACACACACACACACACTCACACAAGCACACTCAATCAGTTCTTATCTGTCTGCGTTGTTCTTGCTGTTGTTGTTGTTGTTGTGGTTTTTTTTTTTTTTCTTTTTCCAGCCGCTCATTTGTTGAACTCATTTATGTGCAGCTCATAATTTTGTCACATTTTTTAATGATTCTGCATTCGCATTTTCGTTGCCTAATGGAGTCAGACATGGCAGCCCCCATGCAGCACAGCTCCTGCTACTCCTGTTCTGCGGCACTCGCCGCGTTAATCGTCTGTCGCCCTTCGCATTTTTGCCCTGCTCGCACGTTTAATGTCATCTTTGGGAGTCGTAATCGAAATCGGAATCGCTGCACTTCGTGTGACACGTGACCGTCGAGTGTCGTCTCGTGCTTTTTTTTTGTTTGTTTTTTTTTTTTAATAGATTCTTGATTCGTTCTTAGCTTGGCCACCTTTGGCTGGCATTGCTTTCGCTTTAACGCTAAAAAAAATCCAATTAGCGTGCGATATTGCTGATAGGAATAATGATTTGCCAAATGCCATAAATTTCTGCGTCGCTCCCCAATTCTATGCCGACATTTGCTGTCTCAGATTATTAAGCAAAATGCTTTAATAATTTTTGCTTTGCTTTTTTGATTATTTTTTTTTTTAGCACAATATATTGATGAAATTGTATAAAAAATAAATGTGAGTATAGGTTAACATTGTAGAAAATATATATTGTATTAAAAAAAAAAACAAAAAAAAAACTAATATTGCAAGAGAATGTTTCTTATGCTGGTTTTGTTGTCTTTGGTGCTGGTGTTTTTTTTTTATTGTGTGTTTTTATTTAATTTAATACAACGAATCAACAAGGGAAAATTATTTGTAATGTCTACTTTTTGCTTACAATGTTCTGCGTAAGCGGCTTGACTTACTTATTTTTGTCTACCAATCTTGCCTTGTCACATTTTTCAAACGAGGGTCAGCTTTCACTTTTTGTGCCTTAATGCTGCTGCTGCTGTTGTTGCTGCTGATTCTTCTTCTTTTTTCACGTTTTTTGGTTTTAATTTTTTTTTTTGTTGTTGTTGCTTTTTTTGCATTTGCTTTCAGTTTCACTTTTGCTTTAGCTTGCGTTAGGACTTTGGATTAAAAAAATTGAAACTTGACAGCACTGGTCTAATTCGTCTACTTGTTGTTGTGCTTCTTCTTCTTATTCTTTTTCTTAGTCTTCTTCTTCTTATTGTTGTTGTTGTTGTTAATACTGATTGCCGCTTAACAAATTGTTTCAATTAAAAAGTTTATTGTTTGTGTTTTCTTTTCGCCATGAATTGTGAGCAATTTGTGTTTGGAGTGCAAATGAGCATTGAGGTCAGCATCGGGTTGGGCTCTGTGCGACTTGGGGGGGCTTGGGTTAGGCAGAATGGAAAAAAAAAGTTATGTATTGCATGCATTTTAACGGTTAATCGGCTTTCAATTGACGGAGCGTGTCATTGATGCGTGTTCACTTGAGTTGCCTTTAATTGCCTGCATTGACCGCCACTAATAGAATTAATTAATTGGGTCTTTAATTTGAAATTCGAGTTTTTTTTTTAATTTTTTTATCAGTTGCGAAATCAATTTCAGTCAATTGTAATGCTATTAAATTTGCTGCATTTATTTAAAATAAATGGAAGCAATTTAATGCCGAAGCTAAGAAATTGTTTTTTTTTTTATCAATACATATAAACATTACTAATTGGATTTTTAAGCAACCATTTATGCTGCTTCGTCAAATTAAACTTGAAGCAGTTGTAATGTTTGGAAATTGCATTGCTCTGGCTGCATTATTTAAAGACTTATTTCCGTATGTAGCTATGGGAAGTTTTCCCCATTATTTTCCCCACACTTTAATTGAGAGAAAAATAGCAGTGCAACTTATGTGCATATCTAGCAATTCATCGATACCACTGATCACACTGTTTACCTCATTAGATAAGCATTAGATAACTGCACCGTATAAGACTCTCTTTCAGGCTTGTCTAAACTGTTCTGTGCAGTTGCTGAAGCAGTCGATCCTGGGCTATGGAATGATAAAAGCACGTTCGTCGTTTGTTGTTTGTTATACTGGCGAGGGGGAACAGAAATATTAAATAAAAAAATATTTAACAAATAAAATATTTAACAATAAAAATAGATCAGGTGAAATAATTTGATTATTAAACTTTTCATATGCAAGTTTTAAAAATAATGGACATTTTCTCTTTGTTTTAACAGAATGTATGAGGTGAATAAATGTTATGCTCTTCTGAAACCAACATTTAAGAGAGCGTATGGTGAGTTTCTTTGAATTTTTAGAAGACTTTATGGTAACGGTAAAACCATTTTCCTGACCTAGGTCATTGAATAGTTTAATATTACTTACTTAAATAAAATATAAATAAAATATGCATTTAAAAAAGCCAAACATAAAATTTTACTAAGCTGAGGCTTTTTAAAATTTTTCGCTTTTATGATAAATGGTGGAAAAGCGTAAACAATGACTAAAACACAAAAGAAGAACTTCAAGTTCCTTTATCCGTTGCAAAATGTTCGTTTTTTAGAGACTTCGAGTTATGGAGACAGTACATATTATATGGCAATTAAATGCTATTGTCACACGATTTGGTTCAAAATATAGACAAGTATAGTTATAGAAATTATACTGCATTTTTGTTTGTTGTTAATTTTTTTTTTTTTATTTTTCACGCATCACAGTTTAGTGGCACTCCGCCTATTGATATTATTATGCATCTTGTTGTTAACACTTATGCATTACTCCACTCACACACGCGCTTTAGCGGACAACAAGTTGCTACAAAAAGCGAAATGCAAAAACAAACATACGAAACTACGCATGCACTCATTACACAAGCAACAACAAAAGGTAAGCATAGCAAAGAGCAAAGAGAACATCTTCGACGTGACTATCGTTTTGCTCTTTGGAATTGGTGTTCGTTCGTTTGCTGGTTCGCCAGGTTCGGTGGTTTGCTGGAGCTGCGTCGTAAAACGGCAAACTTCGTGTGCTCTTCGTTACTTGCCAATACTGCGACAGTTGTTGTTATAGGCTATCGTTTTATTTTTGTTGTTGTCGTTTCCATTATTGTGGCAACGAGTGGCCCGAAAATGCGCTTGCTGCCTGCCGCCTACCAAGCCACGAGTAGTTTCATACTGTGACTCGAGTACGAAACACGCATCTTGATTTATGTGCGGATAAATAATTAGTTGTCATATCTATGGGACACACATTACTGAGCAAATGCATTTGCAATTTTTGTGCATTTTTTTGGAAAATATTTTTGAGTGCGTGAAATTACAAAAATAAAAAATAAATAAAAAAAAAAAAAACAAATCCTACAAATACTACAAAAAACAAAAATAAACCAAAAATAATTTACATAAACTATATATAAAAATAAATCAAATAAATACTGCATACGTGTTAATTTGAAATAAACAGTTGACGTGTGCAACGCATGTTAACCGCAGCCACATCCTGTGAGATGTGAAATGTGTCGATGGCATGTTTACATTTGTACTAATTTTATTGGCTGAGCACAGGCGACACAACAAATCCATTTCGCATGTTAAACATTTTTGGTCTGTGTACTTGGCACACACAGACATACACAGACGCAGGCAGACACCGTACTAAGTACATGAGATTTGTGCAACAGCAATTTCGCTACAGATAAATCAAGAAGAACAATCAACAAGAAAAAATTGTGTAAATTTACGCAATGCCAACATTTGTTAGCCGAAAGATTTGCTAATGAACATGTGTGTACTAGAATAACAAAGGCATAGACAACAACGACAACAACAGCAAAATCAGAATAAAAACACAAACCGAAACAAGCGCAAGCAGATGAACAAACATAAAAAAACAGTAAAGGCAGAAGAAGAAGAACAAAAATAGCAAAAAATAAAATAGCAAGACAACAAAAATACGTAGCACGGCATAAGTAAAAGTGATAAGCTGCAGGCGACAAGATAAATTACTCAGAGGATATACGAGTATAACGGTGTTATAAATGTGTTTACGACTGCGCCTGGCGCTGCTGCCGTTACCGTAGTCATCATCAGCGTCGACGTTGTTCTTGTTATTGTTGCAACACTTTTGTCGCCATACAAAACTGTTTTTTGATTATCGTTCCGGTTTTCTTGATCTTTTCCTTTTTTTTGTTGTTGTCGCTTGCATGCAAGTGCAGCAGCATCAGCATCGGCTTAAATAAAGTGCAGCATACTTTTAGGTAGTGACAGCATTTTGATTAATCTGTGTGACAAGTGTATGACAAACAATCACAATTGCGTCGTTTTTTTTTTTTTTTTTTTTTGCAGTGCAGCATCGAACATATAAAATGCATTATTAAATAAGTGAGCCAATTAAAAATATATTTTTAAATACAAACACGCGAGCATGAAATAAGGCTATTGAAACACATACAAAAATATACATGCATGTACATTGTGAAACATATGACAAAAGAAGAAAAAAATATTAATAAAGCAAAACAAACAGAAAAAAGAAAAAAAAAAATCAAATAAAAACGAAAACAAAAAAAATAAAGCAAAGAAATATGTTGCATACATTTGTCCGAAACATGAGAAATTACAATGGAAATTTCATGTTGATATAATTTGTGCATGCCATAAACAAATAAACAACAACTTTCATATTGTGGCGTGAAATATACTTAAAACTTTTGACAACACAACAACGCAACAGCTAAAGTGACAATAAAGAAAAAAAAAACAAAGAACAGCAAAAAGCAGAAAAAGAAAAACATTATAATAAAGCAAATAAGGGCAAGTAGCGTAAAAAAAAAAACGTCAGAAAAGAAAAGAAACAACGCGAGAAGCACAAAATTACATTAAAACAAAATAAGATTTTCCACGGCAGTGCCAAACAAGCAAATTGAATTTTTTCAACAATTTAAAGTTGCCCACGCGTAAAGACAGCAAAGCAAAAAAATAAAATAAAATAAAGTACAGCATACTTGCAGGCGAAAGCAAAAAAAAAAAAACAAAGAGCGTAACACTGCACGGAAGGTTCGTCTTCGCCACAGTGCAAAACGGCAGCAGCAGCAGCACGCCGCTTCAAAAACATTTCACTAAACACTGAGAAAACGACAGCCGGCCGATCGACAGCCCTGCACGTCCCGCTGCTGGCGTCACACGCAAGCAAAAAGCAAAACCGCCGTCGCATTCAAGTAAGAAAAAGACGCACATAGGCTGTAAGCACAAATAGGTGAGAAACGTTTGCTCATTTAGGCATTGCTCCCCTGCGTGTGTTTAACACAAGAACCAAAACCAAAAAGAATAAAAAAAAAAAAACAATAGAAACAAAGGAAAAAAATCAAAAACAAAAACGGCAAAGCGAAAAAGAGCTTACTAAGCTGCCGTAAAAACAAACAACAAGCGAACTCAATTCGTGCAGTCTTCTAATTTGACGGAATCGTTAGTTGGCGTTTTTTTTTTTTTTTTTTTATTGTTTTCACACGGTCACTCTGCTGGCCATACAGGACTCAGAACCGTATGCTTGGCTGCCACCTGCTCATGCCATTGGGTAATTGAATACGCGTGGTAAGCACGTAACAAAACAAGGAAGAACAACAACAATACGGCATAAAAAAAAAAAACAAGAAAATAAAAAAATAAAAAAAAGGAAAAGCAAACTGTAAACCAAAAGCTACAAAAATAGAAACGATAAAGCATAGCGCACAAATTGTTTTCGCCAATGTTCAGATACACATTTCGTGGTGTAATTGTTGCGTGTGCACGAGTATTTGCCGTGTAACAAACATTTGTAAACGATTCGACCCAGATAACAAAACGCTTACAACGCGCCACTAAGAACTAAACGGCAAACCAGAGCCCAAACAGGCAAACAAACCAAAAACAGAAATCAGAAATCAGAAACCCAAAAACCAAAAACCCAGAACGGAAAAAGTAACAATGACTGCGTACAGTATTCGCCGACGTGCTGCAGCAATGTCGTCGCCATCGTCGTCATCATCGTCGCCGTCATCGTCGCCGTCGTCGTCTTTGTCGTCATCATATAAGTCGCTGGCGCTGTCGCTGTCGTCATCAACGGCAACTACCCCAATTGGATTGCTCTTTGGCTGTTGCTGGCTGCTGCTTAGCGTCGAGATTAAAGGTAAGTTTCACGCATTTTAATTCGACTTGGCCCTGCGCCTTTAATTAAATTATTTCATTTACTTTCATTTAATTATGTATTAAATTTAATTTGTTGCCTGGCAAACGGCTGTGCGTGGGAGCCTGAACTGCCTGAACTGCCTGAACTTTTGTTGATTTCAATTTCTCGTTCTAATTTCCGCTAACATGCAAAAAACAAAAAAAAAACAACAAGTAAACTCAGCAATTGAAATTCTTCGATTTTGACTAAAGAATTTCAATTTTGGTTCGTGTAAAATGGCCCTCAAAAAAAAAAACACCAACAAAAACAAACAAACAAAAAAAAAATAAAATAAAGCCAATGAGTAGGCGAATGCAAAGAGCGCGGAATAAAGAGCTCAGCGCAAGCAACAAAAATACGAGAAACTTTCATTGTCATGCATAAAACTTCGACAAGTGCCTGCCTGGCTTGGCTTGGCTTGGCTTGGCTTGGCTTGGCTTGGCTTGGCTTGGCTTGGCTTGGCTTGAAGTTGCCGTCGCTGTTGCTGTCGCTCTCACACTTGCGTTCCCCGCAGCAACTGCGTCGACGGCGTTGACTGCTTCAAGTGCTATGATGACTGCTATGACTGCTTTGACTGCTGCTGCTGCTCCGACTGCGACAGCGATGGCGACTGCGACTGCGACGGCTATTGCTGCTGCTGCTGCTGCCGCTGCTGCTGCCGCTGTTGATGAAAATGTTTTTGTGCAAATATTTTCACTGTTGAGGCAAAAAGCTAAAAGGCTACCATACAATTTGCTTGTATGTGTGCATGTGTGTGTGTGTGTGTGTGTTGGTTTGCTTTGCTTTGCTTTCTTATTGTTATTGTTGTTGTTGTTGTTGTTGCTGCTGCTGCCATTGGCCATTGGCTGCGTAGCAAAAGTGGTCGATTAGCGAATTTGTGTGTAAACAAAACGTTCTTTTGAGCGTTAACTGGCCTTGCCTCGGCTGCGCACAGTTTGCCGTTATGCCATTGAGTGTCGCTTGCCTTCCCGGTGAGTGGCCGCATTCGCATTGTTTCGCACGCTTGATTAAACGTTAAGTCAGGAATTTGTGTGCGTTTTTCTTCTCTTTTTTTTTGTTGTTGTTCTTAATAAATATTGTTTTGACATTCGAAAAATTCATTTTAATTCATTAAAATATATCGAAAACAAGACAAAAAACAGACATGACAAAACCTGAAAATTTTGCTTACTCTCAGGTCGAAATATTGAATAGTCATGAAAATTAATCGAAATTTATGCTAATATTTAGTTTGGCATGCTGCCGAAAAGAAATTCAAAACAAATAAAATAAAATAAAAATGAAATAAAATTTGTACTAACATAAAATACACAATACATGAGAATACATGATAATAATTATTTATTTATTAAAACTTTTATGCAAAGCATTTCAATTATATTTGTGCATTGGTGCCACATTAAGTTATTTATTAAATATATTAAAAAGCAACTTAACTCAATTTACATTAATATGCGCATTGCGATCTATTTGCATAATTCGTTTCGCTGCTGTGCTGGTGGCCTGCTCCGGTTTGTGCAATTGCAATTTATTTTCATTAAAATAAACAGCAAACGCTGCTGCGCAGAATAATTTAATTAAAACACGTAAAATTTGTCATTGACCAATGCACATGCCCACACGCCCACAAACACACACACACACACACATACACACATGAGCACATTCATACTTAAAATACTATAATGCAAGTAACATTTGAAATGAAATTTAAATAAAATAATTGCATGAGCCTAAGCGTATGCCGCATAAATCAACACTTAAGCGTGTGCAATACACATGCCTTTCTCTGTGTGTGTGTGTGTGTGCACGTTAGCATTGGCCAAGCCAGCAAGGCAGCTAAGCAGCAGCTGGGTAGGCTGGCAGTTCTGAGGCAGCGTGGCATGTAGGCAGCCAGTCAGTAGGAAGGTGAGGCAGGGGGGGTCAAGCAACTTCGAAGGCCGTGCAAGCAATCAGTGTGAGTGTTTTTCTGGCGTCCACGGTGAATAGCACAAATAAACACTTGTAACCTAGATAGCGGCGTCAGCAACAACAGCAACAACAGCAACAACAGCAACAACAGCAACAACAACAACAACAACAGCAGCAGCAGCAGCAGCAGCAGGCATGTTGCATGTGGCAACATATGCGCATATATAGACATGTTTCATTCATGCAAAACAACAACAACAACAACAACGATGACGACGAACAAAAATAAAAAAAGAAAAAAAAAACAAGCGTACAAACAAAAAACAGTAAAACGCCAAACAGCGCCACGAAACGTTTTGGTTTTAAATCCAACATGAAGTCACATTTTCACTTGCAACACTAACACACAAATTTTATTTCATTTTCAATTCATTTAAAAACAAAACAAAACAAAGCAAAAACACAGTAGAGAAACAAAAACAAAAACAAAAAAATAGCTGAAAAACCGAAAGTAGAAAAATGTTACCAGCGCACAGCTGTGAGTATGCATACAGGCAAGACCCATGTATTTAACACTTGCTCCTGCATGCGTGCCAGCAGCAAAGCATACAAAGCAATGGCAATAGTAACAACAACAACAATAACAATATGCCGCTGCAGTCCGCCTGGCATTACTTACTCATGTATGCGTTTTGCCATTTGCGCTGAGTTGTTGCGCCTTCGTTGCGCTGCCCAGGGTCAACGTGGCTAGCGACGTACATACATACATACATACATACATACGTTGGTACATGTATGAGTATAGTGCCCCTAGTGCAGGCCAGGCAGCGGTCGGAACACGAAAATGAAACGAAAATGTGCGCCAACACCGACAATAACCTCAAGCAGGATGTGCTCGTGCGGCTGCAGTTGTCACATGTTGCTCTTGTTAGTTGAGTTTTTATTTAATGGTTGTGGCTTGGTTTAGTACAAAAACTATCTAATAGCAACGACAACAACAACAACACAAATGCACATACATACACATAGACAGACAGCAAGACAGACAGACAGACAGATATCACTATATTTCTCGCTAACTTGCTAGCTGTAAATATATGTATGTGCATGTGTGTGTATGTGTGTGTGTGTGTGTGTGCTTGCTGTGTTGCATGTAAGTGCCAGCTGCAGCCACCTAACTTTCGGTGCTGCTGTCATTGTTGCTTTTTGTTGCACGCTGCTACAACTTTTAAATATTTTTTTTCTTTATGTGCTTTATTTTTTTTTGTTTTTGATTTTTTGTTTTATTCTTTTTTTTTTGTTTTTTCTTTTTGTTGTCAACACTCAACTGACTTTTAGCCGCATTTCATTTTATAGCATTTTCGCCTGCACATAATACAAAAAAAGAAAAATTAAATAAAAAAAAAAAAATTAAATAAAAAATAATAATAGCGTTTCAGCGCTTGATGTTTTTTGGTTTATTTAATATATTTTTTTTTTTTTTTGTTTGTTAATGCTCCAAGTCGACTGCAGGCAAACATGTGCAGTGTGCACTCCCTGTTCTGCACTTGATCTAATTTTTTTTCTCAAAACAAACAACAAAAAAGAAAATTTAAGTAAAACAAACAAAAGCGTGACATCTTTATCATTTACTGTTAAAATTTTAGTAAGTTTTCTTGTTGTTTTTTTGTTGTTGTTGTGGTTTTTGTACACTTAATGGAATTGGTTCTTATTGAAATGCTCATCATGAACCCAGCACTTTGGCATTTTACGCATATCGCACAAAGTTTTACAAAAATTTCACTTGCCAAAATTAAAGGGCAGCTACAAATTCGTGACTTTTCTCATTTGTTAATTAATTTAATGTTAATGTTGACTCAGCTGCCGACGGCATATGACACTACAGTCTATATGAAGCAAACATCAGGCGGCGCTAGTCCTTACATGCTGATCGAATAAGCTCAAAACTAACTTGTCTTTTTTTTTTTTTTTTTTGGATTTCTTTATGTTTTCAAGCGTCTAGCGAATTAAAATTGTTATAAGAAACCTTAAATCTTTCACTCAAATATGTTACTGCAAATAGTTGCAAATACTTATGTGGCTACATTTTTCCAAAAATCCGTCGGTTAGTTAATGTTTCCATAAAACCCAAAACCGACATTTCCCATAAATGAACAGTTCCCATAACCGGATAAAATTAGCGCGACCGTCGGTATACGGTTTTGAGAGATTCTGCTCTACATCTTTAAAAAACCGTGTAAGATAATAAAACTCTACATATTCTCCCAAAAGCCATGCAAAAAAGAAAGAACTATTTTTTTTATGTGTATGGGTAGAATTAAAATTTTAATTAAAAAAAATTGAAAATTTTTTGCAGATTAATTAACACAAATATTTTTTCTTGCTTTCTTCGAACTCAGATCTAACACAAAATAAATAATGAAATGCATTTTCCAATTTGAAAAACATTGCAAAAACAAAAAAAAAATAAATAAAAACGGAAGAAGTGTTTAAATTTTTGTTTTCTTTGAATTCGTGCAAGATCTAAAAAATTCGTGATAAAAAAAATTTATTTCTGTAAAACCGTGTTATTCATAATATTGATTTGTATCAAATCAAATCAAATTTTACTCCAACTTCGAACTCGGAAGCAGAAACTTTATGTTAAAGCAGCTTGGAGTTGATACGAAATATTATAATGTTTTCTGTACTATATAGCAAAAAGCGAATATACAGCGAAATCTGCCAAACGGACAGTCTTCATAAACGAACTGCCCTCTTAATGACATTAATTTTCCCAGCTACATAAGTTTTCTATACAAAATGCATTTCCATAAACGGCAAACTAACGCGAATATCATTGTCCGGTTATGGGAGATTTTGCTATATCAGCTGCAGTGCTTCCTATGTATTACAGAGTATTGTTTGAATATATATGTAAGTGCTGACTTAGCGCAAAATTTATTTCTTTAATTAAATCGTGCACTTTGTTGTTTGTTTTTTTTTTTATTCTAATTTGGCAAATTGAATTCGACTTTCGAAGAAAAGCAATTCGCAACACCTGCATATTTCGTATGCTATGTGTGCTGTATATATATGTGTGTGTGTGGGTGTGCCTGTCATGCGTAAAATCTGTGCTTAATTTTACTTCAACTTACCCTACATTACCTCATCTTATCCCACCTTGCATTAGCTCACCTTAGCATAACTCAGCTTAACTTACCGAACTTTATTTTTATTTTTCTTCGAAATCCAATTCAATTTTGCACAATTGGCTGAAACAGCATTCGAGTGCAATTGGCCGTTGAGCTGAGTTTATTTGTATTTTTAATAGGGTTTGTTTTTTTTTTTTTTGAATAAATCTTTTATTGTTTAGTGTTTTCGAAAAATGTCCAAAACATTAAATAATTTCAAATTCACTTTGCATTTGCGAGTTTATTTATTTTTGCATATCTGTGGTTTTTCTGCCATCGACGTCGCTTGTTTTTTAAATGCAAATTCTTCTTTATTTATTTGTTTATTTATGCGTTTGTTTGCCCGCATGTTTACGCAGTAAAATACAATAAAATAAAAAATATAAAAAAACAATAAATACATTTTTGTTGTTGACTCAGCTGCGCGGTTTCAATTGTTCAGTTTACATGTGGCAACTATTCATATACGAGTATGTATGAGTTGTGACTACACAAGCATGCATATTAATATTATAAGTATAAATTTTGTTAATAAAAAATAATAAAAAATATTTTTAAAATTTTATAAAACCTCCATGGCTTAAAAATAAATACTTAAGTTATTATACAACTAATAAACTAATAATTATTTAACATTAGTGTAATTTTTTTTTATTATTTTTTTTTTTTAAGGCTTATTAACTTTTATATTTATATTTTTATTTTTTTTAATAATATGAAAATTTGTTTTAAAATAAGTATATTCAAAAGCAAGTTTGCATTTGAATTATTTCCAGTAGAATTTTCTCATATTTAATGCGCTTAACAGTGTTGCCAAACTTTCTGCAATGAAATGCTTAAAATTAATATTGAAAATGAACAAATAAATTTCAAATTACGCATTTTACAAAAATCTTTTCCTCTGCGGTATTGTAAATAAACGTAATATGATTTCACTGTTGTGCCATGCAGCCGCCATTTTAGTTTATTTTTTGCCATTATTACATTATTTTTAAGTACGATTTGTTTTAAGCTGTTTAAAAAAAAAAAAAAAAAAAAAGAGAAATCCTTTGGCATGTTTTTCTGCATATTTAAATAAAAAATAATTTGCTTAAATAATGTGTCTAAAAAAAAATGCTGCAAAATATTTTTGCTATGGCTTCCGTCATAAAAAAAATGCCTGCATTCCACCGTCTGTCTGCGCAGGCAAGTAGCAAAATAAATTTAAAGGATGCTGCCTGGCTTTGTAAACTAAATGGGAAATGTTTGCAAGGATATGCGAATATGCAAAGGTGCATAGTAATTTCGCGTTGCAGCATGTTAATATATTTTTACAGCAGACGCACCGAAAAAGAAAGCAACATCAGCAGCGTAGACTCTTGCTTTAGCGTGTAACTAACTTGCAGCTCACGCACGCATATGTACATACATAATATGCATAAGTACATAAGCACATAGTTAATCAGGCACTTTGTCTGTCTGCGTTTGCGTCTGCGTCTGCTTGAGTCTGAGACATAATAAAGTGTACGCATATGTACTAAGTAAGATAAGTTTGGCAAATTGAATATGTGGCGCATTGGTAATAAAGTAAATATTGGCACTTTATGTATTAAAAGTAGACATACAAAGGCACATATGTACATACATGCATACGAGTATAGAAAAGAGTAAGCAGACAGTGGCAGCTCAGCAGTCCAGTCAAGACAAGGCATGAAAAGGCAAAGCAGGACAAGGTAGGGCAAGACAAGGAGAGACAAGGCAAGGCAAGACACAAAAAGGCAAGTCAAAGTGAAACAAGGCAAGCGAATTTTTGTTTTTTTATGTATTTCTCCTTTTAGTTTTTGTTGTTGTTTGTTTATTATATTGTTTTATTGTATTTTTTGTTGTTGTTTTTTTTTTCTTTTTGTGCCTGCTTTAAGTTTGCTAAACATTTGTGTAATCGATTGCCCGGCAGGCAGGGTGACCGAGGGGTAGGGAGGCAGCGAGGCAGGCAAGGCGTGTCCATTGCGTGTGCCGTGTGCCGTGTTCCGTTACAAAGTATGCAAAGGACCTGGCCAACACCTTTTTGCTTATCTCTTTTGAATTTATTTGATTTGATTTCATTTTTATTTTTATTATATTTATTTGGGCGTTGGCACGTATGCACTTCACAAAACGCCCACAAAAATTCAATTTTGTTCTGTTGTGTCAGGTTAAAAAAAAAACAAGTTAAAAAAATACTTAGAAAAACAAAAAAAAAAAAAGAAGAGAGTTGAAGTTGAAGCAGTTAGCATTAAGCTGCCGTGCGCAGTCAACGCTTGGTTAACAAGTAAATATGCCAATTTTTAGATTTAGCTTTTTGTCTCAGTCTGCTGCACTAGTGAGCGCGTGGGCATACTGTTGAGTGCTTATCGTTGTCGTTGTTGTTGTTTGTTGTTGTTGTTTGTTGTTTTTGTTGTTGTTTAGCACATTGGCAATTGTTTCGATTTTCACACTTTAATGGATTTGACATTTATATGACAGGCTGCTGCCCGCTGACGCACGCACATATGCGCACATACATACATACATGCCTGCATATATGTATGTCTCTGTGTGTGTGTGTGTGTGTGTTTTTTTTATTTTTTTTTTGTAACCCTAGCGCATGTCCGCACGTGCGGCTTTTGTTAACTAAAAGCGCTTGAAAATTGTTTGTCTGTAGCTTATGCCATGTTTTTGTTTTTTTCTTTTTTTTTTTTTTGCAATTCTTTTTTTCTGTGTGTTTGTTTGTTTGTTTTTTTTCTCTCTATGCTGTTTGTATTTTTTTATTTTTTTTGCTTTGTGTATTTTTTTGCCGCATCTAGGCAAAGTTTAAAAAAAAAAATAGAAAAAAAAAGGTTAAGATACTTTTCGGCGCAACGGAATCTTTATTTCTGTCACGTTTTGCGCAGTGTTTTTCCGTTGTCTACGTTTGCCTGTGTGTGCGCGCGTGTGCGTGTGTGTGTGTGCCGTTTTTATTGTGCCATTTTGGCATATCCTTGCTGCATGGCGTAACGTATTCGATTTCAGCTAATTTCGTGCGCATAAATAAAATTAAATGCATGCACGTTCTGCAGTTTCATGTGGCTCATGATTGCGCATTGATAGCCGGATTTGTCAACATTTCTAATTTTATTTTGCTCTCCCTTTCACATTTCTTTAATGCTTGATTTAATCAATCACAAAATACAATTACATGTTTTTGTTTTTTTTTTTGTTTTTTTACGAGAGGGGATCTCGTGTTGTTTTATTTTTTTTTTTTCTTTCTGCTTCTTCTCTACTTCATTTTGTTGCTTTTGCGTTTTTTAATCTTATTTAGTTATCCTATGCTGTGGCGACGTCTTATGTCAGCCGTGTATAGCTTTCAGCATGACACGCATTGCCTCTCTGTCTCTGTCTCTGCCTCTGCCACTGTCTCTCTGTCCTTGTCTAACTTGGCAACAAGATGGCAGCTGCTTAGTTCCCAGCAGATTTTATTTCGTAGATGTAAAACGCTTTCAAAGTTATTACCTGCAAACAATCGTAAAATTTCCTATCACTCAAACTCAAACTGAAACTCAAAGTGAAACTCAAACTGAACACTCCTCGCACCTTAATAAACAGGCACGCCCGGTGTGGGCACGCCAGGCTCACGCTACACGGTATGTCCTTAATTTTTGCATATGGATAAGTACTATCCTGAGCATATGTTGCTGTTGCGCATACCTTGAGGCTTTACAGTAACCCATATTGCTCTAAAACATATAACACGTCACACACACACACACACACACATACACACAGGCACACATGTGTATGTACACAGCTTTCACATGATTTTCTTGCATTATTTTTGTTGTTGTATATTTTTATTTTATTTTTATTTTTATATATTGTTTTTTTTTTTTGTCGTTTGTTGTTTATTGTTGTTATTCTAAGTGTGGCAACCTTTTTTCGTTTGCGCTGCACGTTGATTTTTTTTCCCTGTCGTTTTTTGTTTGTTTGCTTGGTTTTTTTTTTTTTGTTGAGCTCTTTTGCTTATTTATTAAAACTCCGCACAGGCAAATATTCGTACAATATGTGCGCCAAGAATCGCAGATGAATTTCTTAACAATTTGGCTGCTTCTTCTTATTCGCCATGCCATCATTGTGCGCTGCGCTGTTACATTCTGTGCCATAGGTTCTTTTAACTAAGCTTAGTTTGGTGTTGCCTGTGTTGTATTTGTAGCGTTTTTATTGCTTTGTCATGGCATCACACAAGCATACACACACACACACACAGACAGACAGACAGACAGTCCTACGGACAGACAAATAAAAAGGCAGATAGACAGACAGACAAGCACATCAGCGCCTAAGGAAGTTCCTCTACAATTGTGTTGATAGCTAGGGACGACTGCTTCAAATTCAACAGCGGCCGCGGCAGCAGCATCGACAACGGCAAAGTCGGCAGCGTCGGCGACAGCAGCAACACAAAAAAATAAAAAAACGTTAACAAGCAGCAGGATTTAGTTTACTCGGGTAACAAGACGCATAATGTTCGCTTTACATACGACTGCAAAAGTGAAAGAAGTATAACAGCAACAAGAACAAGGAACCGCAACAACAATGACAACAACAATGGCAGCGTCTTTGTCATGTTCATCTTCTGCGTTAGCAGCAGCAGCAGCAGCAAGAGCAGCAGCATAAGGAGCAGCAGCAGCTTTGTCTGTTATCCTTTCGTCGATTGTGTGTCGCTTTAATACCCATATTGGGTTGCTGGCGTCTTATTTATTTCATTTGGTTTCCTTTGCTGCCAACGCGAGTTTATGTTGAGTCAGTGCTGATGTGTGCCGCGCCAGTTACAGTTGTTATTATTATTTTGGCGCCTAAAGGACGCACTCACATGCCCACACACACACACACACACACATTCACACACAGTTCCACACTCTCTGCTCTGTGCCGCCTTTATTCATATGCAACATCCATACACTTGTCATATTTATTTATGCGCCTTTCAATTTACTTGATGCGCTATTTCCCATATTGCTTAGGCACTTGCCTACTTACATATAGACAATGTACATTTATTTTACAGCCAAGGCTTTATAAAACTCTTGCCATTGTTACTTTAGCATTTCGTATGTAAATTTTTGCATATTGCATTAAAAACAAAAAAAAAATATATTCATAAGCCTGCAAAAACTCATACATACACACATACATACATAAATACATATATGTGTTTTATAATGTACCGTATGTATGGGTGTGTGTGTATGTGTGTGTGTGTGTGTGCATTGTATACAACTTTGGCATTTCAAATATGTCGATTTTATTTAATCATGTGCTTGCACATAATTAAATCAGTGCCTGTCTGCTTGCCTGCTTGCCTGCCTGCCTGGCTGCCTGACTGCCTGCCTATCCGATGTCGGCGACAGCGCGACAGCTGCAGCATTCAGCACTTGCATAAAGCGTAACTGCAACAAGTGACAACAAATGCGACATAAATTTAATAATAATATCATCAGCCGCACACTTGCGCTGCCCTCGCTCTCGCACTGTCGCTCTCTGCCGCCTCTCTGCCATTCAGCCACTTGGCTTGCCAACAGCTGCAGAGCGCCGTCTTTTGCTTGGCTACAACAACTTTATGCATGCATTATGTTGTACGGTGCGCGCCCCCAATCTCTGTGACGTACGCCCGTTTGTGCATGATTTACAACGCATGTCATGAGGCGTGCAACAACAACAACAACAGCAACAGCACGACATTATCATCCTCGCTGCGGCTGTGCTGTTGAGCAACATCAGCGTGTTGCGTGTGCAAATAATTTGCAGCTCATTAATCAGCTCGCTATGCTATGCTTTGCTGCTGCTTTACTCTCCCTTGCGCGCTCTCTTGCGCAAAATTGTTCGTTCTGCTGTCTACCGTGAATGCCATTCGCTGGCTCTTTCTTTATTGCTTTTCAACTGCAAGTGTTGCTTGTTGACTGACTGACTGACAGACAGACTGAGTGTCGCTTCAGCTGAGCCTCTTAAAAATGCAACCGCTTCAACATTATTAAGTGCCGCCAAAGTATTTGTGCAAAATACTCGCCATGTTTAGTCGTCGTTACGCTTAAGCTGACTTGCTGCGCTTTACTTGTGAGCAGTGAAGCGGCAGACAAGTATTTCTAATTTAATTCTAGGGTCCAATATTGCCCAAAGAATTTTAATATCACATGCACTTTCTTATTATTATTACAAACATTTTTCAAATTTTCTCTAAAAGCAGTAAATAATTTATTTTCATCAATTTGCATTGCACTCAGCTGTATGCCTCCTACTTTGGCTTTGTTTTCAGCTCAATTATGCAGAGTTCTCAAGATTGATTGAGTATGCTGTAGTGGACTTTAATTAAGGTACTTCTATAGCATAATTAATCTTTATATATATATTTCTACTGTCCGTGTGTATGTCGTTAAACTCCTCTTAAACGACTGGACCGATTATGATGAAATTTTTTGTGTGTATTCAGGGAGATTCGAGGATGGTTTAGATTCACAATTTGGTCCACTGGATAATGTTTTTTTAATTAATTTTTTATTTATAAGAAGTTGTTGATTTTGGAATGTTTCACATTGGATCCGGCAGACTGCGCTACCATCGCAGTATCGATTTACCAGATTCTAATTAGGATATTTGAAGGAATTACTAATTGGACAAAGAAAAAGCATGTGCTCTCTTTTTTTCTCATGGCCCGATGGCCCGAAGGTCCAACATGTCCGATGGTTATATGCGCTGGCGCGGCTAATTGTTAATAAATATATGTAGCTTGCTATTGCTTAATTATTATCAACGTCTTCATTTAAAAAAAAGAGGTAAAAATGCTTGCCGAGACCTCGACAAACGAAGATGGTTGCACAAGCTGGACAGAAAAAAAACGCGAAGCGAAGCGCGCCGGGATTACTAGTTTTTATATAAATTTTCGAATAAAATGCTCAGGTGTGTCATAAAACGTAAACTGTAATTTGTAATTTGCGGATAAACTCAATACATCATTTTGTATTGATGTGCAAATTCATCATTGTAATTAAAAATTCTTCCGTGAAACATTTGAAACATTTCTCAAGCGAGGGCTGTTGCATTAGTCTTGCGTATATTAAACAGCAACAAAAATATCGTTATTGCTTTTTAAAATATTCTTTTTTGAGTCTTTTACTTTTTTTGTTTATTGAGATAATTAATGCAAAATATTAAATAAAAAAAAAAAAAGAAAACGTATTGAATTTTAGATTGGGTAGAGGGTATCCTATAGTTGGGTATCAGGAGTCAGCTCTCGCAACATCAACTCACTTTAGGTTTTTTTTTATATATGCTGGCATAGTAGACGAATTCGGAATTCCAGAGCGTTCCATGCTTTACATATACATGTATATATGTACATATTATATATATAAAAGAGAAGCCCTGCATATTACCTCTTCCATTTTAATGTCTCTAATAAGTTTTGTAAAGTTTAATTGCTAAGGTGCTTAGAGTACTTGAGTAAGTAAGATGACTCTAAACAGTTTAAATTATTTGAATAGCATTTCCACTTAACTTCCTGTTTATATTATGTAAATGATAAATTTTATGCAACTACAAATTATGTCATTTGCTTAAAAAAAGCACAACAACATTTTTGACGAAGTTAAACGATAAATGTTGTTTTTTTTTTTTTTTATTTGTAAATTTGATATGCACTGCAGATGTCAGTTTGATTTTCACAACATGTGAGTCCTGCAGGACAGAACGACACACGGTGGCAAGGAAGCAGAAGAGTATTTTTTAATTGAATTTGTGTTGCGGTTTATGCTCTTAATGTGATATTGCATATTTATGAGTGCCTCGTTGACAGATTGATGATGTGCTACTGATGCGGTCGCTGCGGCATTGGCACCTGCTGCGACGCTGCTCCTGACAATGATTGGCATATTTAATGGCATAAATTACATATGGCGTTTTTGATTAATTAGAATATTGAATTGTTGCGGTCGCGGTTACAAATGAATTCGTGGTGTTTATACACACACAAACACAAACACACACACACACACATATACACATATACACATATGTAAGCACAAATGTTTATACATATATTTCATATGTAACATGAATGTATATTCTACATAATATATCTAAATCTATACATCATTACCTATATCTATATACATATGTATATTTACATTTATGCATATTACATTTATAAAAATAAATTGCAAAGTATGTTGACCATTTAAGCGAATACGTTAAATCTCTTGTAGTATTTAAAGTAGGTGGATGATTGATTGGGGACATATGTAAAGGGCACCGGGAGAAATGTGTTGCATATTAAAAGTGGGCAATGCCACGCCCACATATGTGAGAGAAAATAAAAATGAATCATATTTCGCAAACTATTTGATGCAGATTGATGCAATTTGGAACTTTTGTCGAGGACATCGGGCGGAATGACATCTGTCGGGGATGCTAGTATAATATATATTCAGCTTTGCTCGAAAATATGTTTAACTTATATTTGGCTGCCAAACGCAATCGCATGCATTGGCCAAGGTATGCAAGCGTTGAAGTGAACTTTGCCGAACTGCGAATGCGGAACATTTATGATGTTTGTCGTCATGCATTTTATTGCTTGTATGACAATTATTTGCATTTGTTCGTTGAGCTGTAATGAATGTTGCAGCAGCGCAGAAAAGCAGAAAAATGAAATAAAATAAAAAGGCATTTTTGTATGTAGGTTGATGAACTGAATGTGCGCTTGATGCAAAAAATATATGTCAGCCATTGAATTGCTTTGGCTTGGCTTGGCTTTGTTTGTTTTCGGCGTACAAGTAAAGAATGCTAAAAAAAAAAAACAAAAGAAAAAATCATAAAAAAATCAGAAAAAAAAAAACGAGGCGCCAATAGCTCGCGAATGCTGTAATGTTGCTGCGCATATCCTGTACGCGATAAAAAGGACGTTTTACAGTGAGTCGAACAGACAGCTGCACGCTTTATGAGCTTTGGCATGCAGCCAGAAATATGTAATTAAGTGGCAGTGCCAACGCGCACAAAAACAAAACATTACAAAAAAATAAATAAAAAAAAACACAAATGACAAATAAAAAGTATATTGACACATTGAAGTAGCAGTTGACCCTAGACAATAGCCTATGAAACGTAACAAAATGCAATGAAACGAAAAACGATAAAAAACAAAAACCTAAAAACAAAATAACAAAAAAAAAAATACAAAAAAAAAACCAAGTGATGGTAAAGAGATAGCAGATACCGGTTGATGTGAAACTTTGTTAGCACATCGCACATTTTACCGTACCTAATGCGCCCATAAATATGCAACAAAGTTCTCAGCCGTAAAAATGCAAACAATAAGTGCGCGAAATAAATGAACAAAAACAACAACAAAAAGCGCATGCAACGTGATAAAACAAACAAAAACAAATACAAAACAAATATTACCAAAAACAAAAAGAGATGAAACAACAAAGCGTGAAAAACAAAAAAAAAAAAAATACGCAAAATTGTTGCACAACACCGAAACTTTTTAATGCTCACGCGCGCAACTCAAAATATTTTTTTGGTTATACTTTTGTTGTTGTGCTAACACATCTTTTAGCGAAGTTCGCAGAGCGAACGTAAATCGTAGCTGAAGGCGGTTCGTGACTTAATGTGTTTGTTGTTGTTGTTGTTATTGTTGCCGTTTCTATTTTTGCTTTTGTTAAGCTGAAAACTCTGCGCCAACATAGATTAGAAAATTTAGCATACACTCGCATATGTACTTTGTAAGAGAGTAAGAGAGCAGCTGACGTGCTAAGTACTTGCATTAAGCTTGTATGCTTACTCAAATCTTTACAACAAAAGACAAATGATTTTATGCTGTTGTTGTTTTTTTTTTCTCTCTCTATTTTTTTTTTTGTTTTCGCTTTGTTTTGCGGCACATTGCGTGTGTGTTACAGAAGACAATTGCTTACAATATGCTGTTTTAAATATTTAAAATTTATTGGCTATGTTAACACATTGCGTGCCGCTCAGTTTGCGCTTTGTGTGGCGTTTTTTTTTTCCTCTGTTTAACGTGCACCTAAGAGCGAAAAAACTAACAGCAATAAAAAAATTCGAAAATTGTTAATTGTCAAGCTACAATTATAAAAGGCAAAAACTGTGTTAAAACTGGCATTCAACTGCACATTTTGAATTGTTGTTGTTGTTGCTGTTGTTGCTGTCATTGTTGTTGGTTTTCTCTTATTGCTTTGCTTTGCGTATTTGTTTATAGACATTTACCACATACGAGTTTTGCCGTTGACGCCGTTGGCAGTGCCATCGATTGAACATTTTGTGCTGTCACAATTTGGTTTTCTGTTTTCTGGTTTTTTTTTTTGTTATTTGATTTTGTGTGCGTCAGGCTTTGACTTTGTGCTGCAATATTTTTTTTATTTTATTTTGCGCTGCCAATATTGTCAATGTTGTGGTGTGTTGTTTGTTGTTGTTCTTGTTGTTGTTTTTTTTTCTTTTTGTTCACTTTATTTGGGTATGGCTTTAACTGCACTCACTGGAGTAATTAAGCCGCTTCAATGGCTGATAAAAATGGCGGCAATGGCAGACGATTTGCGTGCAACATTTTGTCTACAATGGATTTCTGGCTCTAGGCCTGTGGGCCATTGCACGTGTTATTGTCAATTTTGTGGCAACTGAGTTTTCTCTTTTGTGTTTTTTTGTTTGCGCACAAACTTTTGTCAATGAATTCTCCCTACTTCAAATTTTTGTTTTTTTTTTTTTACTTTTTTCAAATTAGGGTCCTTTCTTTTTTGCTGATATAGTCGTATATTTTTATTAATTTTGCTGTTGTTGTTGTTTATTGTTTTTTTTTTTTGTTTGTTTTTTTGTGGTCTGCTGGGTGGCATTTGTTTATAACTTATGGCAAATACAACAACGCAAAAAAAGGATCATTAACGTTTTCAGCGTGTCGGCATAATTAACAAAATTGTCTGCGCACATTTTTGATCGCTCAATGACGCGTAATTAAAAATCGACTGCTCTGCAGTTCGTCAACGCATTGCGGCGAATTGGGGGGGAGTGCAGTGCTGGCAAACGATTCGCAAGCCAGGAGCAGCAGGCATCTAAGCCAACACCAGATTTTCGTAACTGCGCAAAAATTATTCATTTGTTACGACGCGCCGACGATAAAATAAACCCCGAAGACAAATATTGGTCAACACATCTACGCAGCAACCATGTCCTCATCCACGTCAACGTCCACGTCCACGTCCTTGTCCTTGTCCTTGTTCTCGTCCTCGTCTTTGTCTGCGTCTGCATCTGCGTGTGCGTCTGTGGTGGCTGCCTGCGGCCCTGGCTGCTGTCTTGGCTGCCTTTGTTTATTTGGGTTTGATGCGCCTCGATTCGACTTGAACTGCTGCCCGCACACAGCACAGCGACGTCGGCATCTGTGGGCGCCCGCTTCGCTGTTCATGTGCACATTTTGAGGCTTGGGCTGTGGGTGTGCATTGGTTTGTTATTAGTTTGAAATTGCTTTCGTATTTAGTTGGTTATCAGCAGCAGCTGGCACAGGTGTCATTTATGAAGTCACTTTCACTCAAGTTATTTTTGGAATTGCTTTCGAAAACTTTTTATTTTTTCTTTTTTTGTTTTTTTTTTTTCTTATATATTTTTAATAAGGCATATGCTGCTAATGACCAATTTTAAATAGAATTTCACAAAAGCAAATCTTTGTCAACTCAATTGGTTTACCTGATTTTGAGTTTTAACAATGTCGAGAATGTTATGCCGGTGCACATTTGTGTGGCTTCTTCTTGCTGAGAGGATTTGATAACTTTTTGTTAGTCTTCAAATTACACAAAAAAAAAATAATAAAAAAAAAGTACAATAAAAAAAACACCTTTATAAATAAATTAAAAATTACTCTGTGGCAGATGCCTTTCAATTTATAATTATGTATATATTGTATTTTTAAAATAGCAGCCATATAAGAATGAAAAAAAAAAAAAAAAAATAAACAAGTGAAGAGAAATGTTACATTTTAGTCAGCATGATTTTGTATATTTTTATTATTATTTTCATTTGTTGAGTGCTGTGCAATTATCGGCATGAAATGCGTATTTGTTAAGTGTCCTTATACTAATTGGATGTTACTGTTGAATTGAATATTTTTTTAATGCTGCATTGGCATGCACTTACACAATATAGCAAATAATTTATTTGTAGTTATGCCGCACGACTTGTTGCTCTGCCCACTCGAGTAGCTGTTTGTAGAGAAGTTGGCCGGAAAGAGTTTCCAATTACGCAGCAAATGTAGCTTAGGTTAGGTTAGGTTAGGTAAGGTTAGGTCAGGTAGCCGCATCAGAAGTTAAGTAATGCGACTTCGGGCTCAGGTTGGATCCGTTGTGAGCTACGCATGAGCACCCTGCAGAGCTTTGTCCTTACTGTTGCTGAAGAGGAATCCCAGGAAACGTATTTTCTGTTAAGCTAGAGTTGGGCATATGCAGAAGAGGTTTCCCCTTGCCCTTTGCAGCTGCAGCTGCTACAGCAGTTATTCTCAAGTTAAGATTCTATGTTAGACATTGTAAAATAAAAAAAAAATAATAATAATGAAAGAAAAAAATTTTATATAACAAGAATAAAAAAGAAACTATATTACAAAATTTTAATCAGCTTAAAAATATGCAAATACATGCTTAAAATGCTGCAGGTTAAGACTCTTGTTTTTTGTTTTTAATACTAAATAAATGGCAATGGCAATTTGTAAATAATTGTATTGCACTGTGCAAAATAAATTGGTACTTATCAGTGGCAGCTTATGCTATGAAACAGATGCGTTTGCATTTGCAATTGTTGTGCTTAGAAGTTTTTTTTTAATTTCCAATAGCATTAGTATTTCCTAACAACTTATGCAGCAATGTACATATATATGTTTCTGAAATTGCTCGGAATCATAACGTGTTGCTTAATATTTAGGTTAATTATTTAATAACAATTAAGAACATTTAAATATTTTTTTTTAAATTTTTCTAAAATGTATTTTGTTTTTATTTATTTTTTTTTTTTATTCTATGATTTATAACTGCGGCCAAAAATATTGCAGCAATTAAGATGCCTTATAAACATTTTGTGTGTCTATTTATTTTATGACGCTGAAATTTCACAGCAGTGCTCCAATGTTAGGCGAAAATCTGTGAAATTGTTCGGCTGCGTTTATAGGACTTTCTCACAGAAAGCTCAGTTGCTTGGCTCAGTTTGCTAAGCCATATAAGGCATATAAAATGTGCAAGCAAATGCGCAAAAATTTTAATCTAAGCGATTTTAAAGCCAGAACATAAAAACTATTTTGCTCTGGCTTAAACGGGACTCTTTAACGGTTTTGCAATATACATGCTGGCTGATTAAATCACAAAAGCCGGTTGCTTGGCATATAAAAATGGCAATAAAATGCTTCAGACTGTTGCGCTTTGCATGAATGTGCATGCACGTTTTTGCTTGCTTTAACAGTTTTAGCGTGTAACGAGCGAGAGTCGATGAGCTTAAGCCAATCCCGGCTCTAATGCTTGAGTTTTCCATTAAGATTTCGCAAATTTCTTTTTGGTTTTTGTTTTTGTTCTTTATGGTTTTGTTTGTTTCTTTATATTTTTTTTTGTTTGTGTGGATTTTTTTTTTGAGACTATATATTCTACGCCTACACGTGTGCGTACTGAGACAAAGAAAAGCAATTTAAAATGGCTTAAAAAGTAGAAATTTCCTGCACGGAACCGAAGAAGTAGCGAACCTTTTTTGCTTGGTGCTGCTTTTGTTTTTGCTTTGCTGCAATAAATTTCAACATTGAATAAAATTTGTCATTTAAATTGGAAAGAATACGGAAAATTCAGAACTTATTTCATTTTACCCTCGGGTATGCGTATGCGCTAGGGTATATGAGAGCAACAGCGGCAACAACAACAACAACAACAACAACAACAGCCATAAACAAAACAAAAATGCTAAAATACAAGAAAACACAAAGCAGGACACTTGTCTCGACCTATTTGTGGTAAAAAAAAAAAAACAAGATATAAAAAAATACAGCATAAACAAAAAACAAAAAAAAATAAAACAAACGTAAGCAAAAAAAAAAAAAAAAAAATTGCACAATTTTTGAGAGATATACGCAAACTGCAAATTGTGCACATATGTTAAATTTCGCAGCAGTCGAACAGCACCAAAGAGGATACGTGTTGGACATTAAACATGTCCGGCGGCTGTGCTGCCTGCGTCGAGTGTGAATGCGTGTGCCTGAGTGTGTGTGTGTGCGTGTGAATGAGTGTGCCAACGTTTGCGTATAATGGGGCGGAAAGTGGGCGGAAAGGCTTGCGAGGCACGCGTGCTGTCACTCGACTTTTGTTGATGATTTCCCTTAAAAATGCCACACAGCAGATAAAGCACAAAAAAAAAAAGAAGAGAAAAAAGACAAAACAAATAGTAACAACAACAACAACAATAGCAAGTAAAATAAAAAAAAAAAAATATGTACGAAAAAGAAAGAAAGCTGTAAGCTGTAAGCGCATTTGTTTATTTGTGACAGTCGAGTTGTGGACGCAGCATGAGCCACATTTGATGGCAGCCACATCCATTGGGAAATGGCCATGTCCAACTAGAGCTGGCCACACGCAAAACGACGACCAGTAGGGGCATACGGCAGACGGCTCACGGCTTACGGCCTACGGCTTACGGCTCACGGCCCGAAGCAGTTCCTTTGGGGACGTGTGTGTAGGCGCATGAACGAGACAATCTAAAATAATTTCCGTAACGTCACTTGTCTCAGCTCGCATGTGAATACGAATTCGTATAGAATGCGTATAGAAATAGAAATACTCAGGCCTCGCTGTACAATGCGTGTCTATGTATGTGTGTGTGTGTGTATGTGTGTGTGTGCGTAAGTTGACTTGCATAGCATTGAAAGTCAAACTTTTCTGCACGTCGCATTTATGTACATATCTCATATGTAGTACAGCTGACTTTAACGGGCATTGTTTGTTGTTTGCTGTGTGTATGTGTGTGTGTGTGTGTGTGTGTGTGTGTGTGTATGCGTGTTGTTGTTGATTGTAAGAAATCAGCAGGCAAGTTGTGCTTTAAATTTATAACAGCAGCTGCGTGTCTGTAAGTTATTTGCGTATCATTGCGAGGTAACTCAACATGGCGTCGACGTCGGCAGCGGCAGCTCAGAACTCCCACAACGCTGCTGCTGCGGCTTTGGGTCACTGACACACACACACACACACACATACACATACAGTCGCCACAATACACACAGGCAATGAGATGTACATATGCATGCTTTGTTGCTTGTGTGAGATATGGGTGGGGGGTAAGTGGGGTGGGTGGGAGGGTTTGATGTGCTGTCCTGGCTTAGATTATGAAGCTGTCTACATTGCGTACGCATTGTTGTGTGAAAACATCCTTCCGGCATTTGCTTCGCAATATTTTCAAGTGATAAACTTTTGTGCACGTGCCCGGCGTTAACACACACTCACACACACACACACACACACACCTCCATCCCTCCACCCCTCTCCACACTCACCCCTGCCTGTCTGCCCCAATGCCACCACGCTAAAGCAGCATGAATGAATGCCAGCCTGTAGCAAGCATTTGTAGACTTGTGCATCGACGCATAAGCGTACGTGCGATTCTAGCTTAATTATTATTTTATTTGATTTGTTATTCATAATTAAAAATTCTTTATGCCCCAACAAAAGGGCGCCCAGGCTGTTGTGGTTTAATGAAACTTTTCGTATATATATATTTTAAATTTTTAATGTGCCAAACACCAACCCACCACCGCCACCCTCCTCCCCGCCCACATATACAGCAGCTATAACTTTTGCCTTACTTTTGGCGGCTACTTGCTCTGGACTTTCTTCACTTGCTCGCCTGGCTTGACTTTGTTGGACTTTATGCTGCACAACTTTTATGCCATAAGTGCACATACATACATACTCGTACATGTACATATACATATGCATACACATGCCATTAGGAGGCACTGTATTATGTGCATGGCAGCGTGTTTTATAAACTGCAAAAAGCTGACTCTAAGCTGCAGCGATTATGCTAAAATTAGCAACAAAATCACAACTTCATGCTGCGTTTAACTTAGTTCATCGAAAATGTATATGTATATGCAAAACTTGTATAACAACAACAACAACAACAACAACGACAACAACAGCAAAGTGACTGCAATATTAGTGTGAAAAATCGCAACAAAGTCCATGTATTACACAGGACTTTACTTTGCTAAGTGATGACCTTTCGTAAATGCATAGAAAATACGAAAGTTTTGTTTAATCTCAAGTTTTGTGTGTGAAATTCTGCTGCAGTTGCACATTTTTGCTAATAACCCAAAACACAGGGTGTGTCAAACTATGCGTCTTATCTTACCTAAGCATTTATAGCAATTATTCGCTCTTTTCAGATTTATCAGTATTACGTTATATGTATGCAAGTAGTTCAGTACGTAGATAATATCTTGCATAGCAGGGGTCTCACGTTTAGTCATGGACATTTTGATAAAGCGATTTAAATTTATGCTATAAAAGATTTGACTTATGTTTACATTTTTTTAAAATTCTTTTTTAACTTCTACTATTGTCCAGCGTAGCGCCCTAGAGCACATCTTTGCCACAGCTATGTGTCAATATACAACATTCGGTGACTATTCGAACAATATTCGTTCATTATTCGGTCACTATTCGTGGACAGTTCGTTTATTATTCGATCGTTAATCGGTCACTTATCGTTCACTATTCGGTCGCTATTTATTCAGTATTCGGTCATTATTCATTTACTATTCGGAGACTGTTCGGGCACTGTCCGTTCACTATTCGATCGTTATTCGGTCACGAATCGTTCAATATTCGTTCACTATTCGTTCATTATTGCGTCACTATTCAGAGACTATTCATTCACTATTCATTCACTATTCGGTGACTGTTCGTTCATTATTCGTTCACTATGCGATCAGCAATGGGTCACTAATCGTTCACTAGTCGTGCAGTCGGCAAAATATTCGGTCGCTATATAATGACTATATATGCATTGCATTGCACCCTTAAAGTGTAGTTGCAAGTAGGGCTACATTTGCATTTAAACACTCTGAATCCCTTAATTACTGATTGCTGCATATTCTCAGTGCCTGTCTCTCTATCTCTCCCTTCTCCCAATGTTTGCATCACTTGCTGTGCGCTTTGTGCAAATATTCTTAGGAAATTGCAACTTTCCTTAACTGTCACCCTGTATTTGGCCATACATTGCACGTGAAGCGCCGACTGCCCCGCATTGCTTATGAAAATGGCAAGAACGTTGCACTAAATGCTAAACACTGTCAAGGGGAAACTTCGCATATGTTCGAGGGTCTGCCAGAACTTGCACACAGTTGTGCGCCTCAGTAGCCCTGCGCTGCGTGACACATGCATTCACACGACAGGCGATGAACGTTTGCCTTTTGCCGACGCCTTGTCTTTGTGTAACTCCATGTGTGTGTGTGTGTGTGTGTGTGTGTGCATGTGTGTGTGTTTGTTTTTGGAAAAATGTGTCAATTTGTTGTTGGTGCTGCTGCAGCTGCTTCTGCTGTCCGTCCGTCCGTCCGTTCGTTCGTCCGTCCATGCCTAATGCGTCGCCTTGCTGGTGTAGCCAAGTCAGCAAGGTACGTTGGCGTTTACGCTAACGTTTAGCTGTGCTTCGCTTAGCCTGGCTTAGGCAAAGCCATGGAGTGGCAGTTGGATATTTTTGCAAAATACTGCAATTGCAGTAATTACACGCTGCACATAAACGCCCGAGCGAGTGTGTGCGCGCGTTTAACGAATATTTTGACTGCAGGACTCTTTGCCGAAAAATTTGTACGCATTTGTTAATGTGCGAGTGAAGTTGTATGGAGTTATGGCCGTTAAAGCGTAGCAGGATATGCGATGACGACGACGATGACGACGAGGACGATGAGGACGAGGACGAAGACGCAAGTAATGAGTGCATTAAAGCAAAGCTAACTCACACACACACAAACACACACACACTCAAACAGATGCACGTATATGCTCTGTTAACTTTAAGCCAACTACGGCACAACCCCTCAAACTCAGCCTGCATGTCCTGTGCTGCGTTGTGCTGCGCTGCGCTGTGTGCACATTGTCTACATATACATATATTTCGGTTTGGATTTTCGTTGTTGGCAGCACTTTTAGGGTTTACAAGGCAATTACACAACTCGATAGCCGCTGCAGATAGAGCCACAGCCACAGCCACAGCTACAGCCGCAGCGACATAGACAGCGACAGAGACAGACACAGTGCAAAGTATGCGAGTGCAAGTGTGAGAACGAGACTGCGACTGCGAATGCGAATGAACACGGCATCAGGGACTGTGTATGCCTGGACTCGCTTTGCAGTTTAATGAAAATTTTAAATCCTTGCCAGACACAGTCTTCATGCCTGCCCAGGCGGGAGTCCTGCCTTTATTAGTTTTTGTTGTTCCGTTCGTTGTCCTGTTTGTTGTTTGCATGGTCTTTGCTGCTCTAGCAAAACACTGTTGCTGTTGCCGTTGCTGGCTCTTGTTATCCTTTCATCAAGTTATTAATTTTACTCTTGCACTTGTACTTACTTACTCCTGCCAGCAGCAAAAAAGCCATAATTTTACACATTATTCCTGTATTTTCTTTATGGACTATTTACTGCATTTTTGTGTAATTGGAGCACATTTGCACAGTCAAACATGCTCACATACCTACATTTTCACCACAAATTTGTTTTGTTTTTGCTGTTCTTGTTGTTGTTGTTGCTGTTGTTGTTGTTGATATTTTTAGTTAGTTAAGTTTTGTATAAAATAAATTTTAATTACATGCGCAGTTGTTTGTCAAAGTTGTTATTCGAAACTTGTTTTAGTGAAAATAATAGACTGCAAAACTATTTATATGCCATAAATAAATGCTAATTCGGAAAAATTATTATTACCTTAAATTGTCTATGGCAGACTACAATTTGGCCAAGTGGCAACACTTTGTTTTATTTATTTATTTTTTGTTTTTTTATTTTTTTGATTTATACATGTGACTACAATGTTGTGACAAAAACATATGTTTCGATAAGTCAACCAGACAGTCGGACAGACAGTCAAGTCTATGCTAAATATGAGTAGATCTGCCATGCATTCACATGTGCTTTGCTTAACATTTTTGTTGTCCAGCTGCAAAACGGTCTTCTTCTTTTTTCTGCTTTATTTATTCATTGTTTCATTTGTTCACTTTCATTTCATTTCATTTAATTGCTTCATTTAAGCTGCAATCCAGTTTATTTTTTTAAATCTTTTATGGATCTTCAAATTATCAACACTCGTTAGAAAAAGTAATAAAACGTTTGGGTTGCCTTGGATTTATCGTTACTTTATTTATTTAATTATTAACCACGCAAATTGCTTCCTATTTTCTCTCTGTATTTCAGCACGATAAAAGGCAAGACGTGCATAAAAGCATTTGTGCTTTTGCAATTCGCTTCGTTATTAAAATTGTTCATTCGAATAACAGTAAAAAATTTGTTTGACAACATTCTGATTAAGTGCAGCTGTTCCGCTGATGCCACTAATTTCCTATTATCGAGCAACAAAGAGCGCACCAAAGAGTGCAGCCAGACGAAGAGCAACAAATGACTAGAAAAATCATGTTAGCCAATCGGATTGAACTCGAAAATAAAAAAGAGATAATTGATAGCTTTATGCAAGCTGGCAGTCAACTTCCCATTTAACTTGCTGTTATCGTTATGCACTGAGTTAAATTTACTAAAATTAATAAATTAGCAATTTTTGCAAACTTTGTGGCAAATTTAATTAATGAATCCCGCTACTCTCTTACACATAAACTATATCTAAGCTATAAAAGTAAAATTTTTTTTTTTTTTTTTTTCATTTCATTTTTTTTTTTTTTATTGAATCTCCTTTCATAGGACTAACAATAATAATACTACTCTTAACACTAACTGATTAAATAGTCTAGCTTAAACACTAACTAAATAGGGAAACGGGCCTCACTAATATCGTTGGGCTGGTCGGTCATTTCTTTGTAGTCGTGAGTTCGGATTTTGTGTAGATAGCGATCTCGCAAGAATGTTTTTGTGAGTTAATAATTTAATGGAGTACTTGGATTGTAGTTCAGGTATAGCAAGATTTACGAATGGAACGTTGAGGTCTCTATGTATGTTCGCATTTCGAATATACCATGGAGCGCCTGTGATGGTTCTCAGTATTTTCGACTGAGCTCTTTGGATGATCTTTATGTTGCTAGAGGATGCGTTGCCCCATAGTTGGGAGCCATATGTCCAAATAGGCTTGATTATTGTGTTGTATAGCAGCACCTTGTATAACAAAAGAATATACAAAAATATTGTATGCTGCTTACTCGTATTTTACAGTCTAAGAGCTGTTGCTTTCTCTATGTGGCCCCACGTATTTTCTATTAAACGTTTCAACAAAATATTCAAACTTCGCAATGTTGCACAATGGCAAAGCAACATTCGACTATGCTTGCCGCTAAATAAAAAATAAATCGCATGTAAAAGTTAATGCAATAAATCGATTACAGTGGCCACAGGGTGAATGATAGCACTTGAATTTCCTAAATCTCATTATGTTTAATTGAAAAGTGAACAAATATTGCGGCCATTTATTCTGAGTGTGTCAAAAAAATAAAAATACAAAAAAAATCGAAACTCGTAACTGGGTTAAAAAGTTTTCAGCTGCTGTTGCTACAAAAAAAAAAGGGAAGCCAATGCGATTGGTTTATTCTGTGGCATAATGCAATTGTTAACTTTTTATAAATAGCGGCGAAACAATTGAGTTTTCAATAAAATGAAAACAACAAAATTATGTGCATTTATACAAATGCATATTCTAAATAAAAAGTCGCAGTCAAAGCTAGTCAGTGAGCGGTGAGTGGTGCGGTTCTGCGGTTATTGAATCAAAGCTACGCTTATAATTGGGGGCGATTGGCCTTTTTTTGTTGCCGATGCATTCGCGTTTCTCGCTGCAGTTTTCCCTACACGCGCATGCGAATTTTCCATAGCAGCAGCACAAAGTAAATGCGCAAAAATTGAAAAGTTTATTTTATTTCATTCTACTTTTTTCTTTAGTTTTTGTTTTTAGTTTTTTTTTTTTTTAATTTTAGTTTTGTTTGTTTTTAAGTTTTGCGGCACTCAATGTTGCCGCTTTCTATGTATGATTTATTTTTATTGGTTTTTGCAAGTGCAATTTTTTGGCATTTTTACTTTTAATAAATAGAGCGGAATAAGTGCACTCAGCTCGTTGTTCAACATTTTTTTTTCTCTCTTATTTTTTGCCATTTATATAAATATTTTTTTATGTTTTTATTTTTTTTTGTTTTATTTTTGGGATTTTCAAACAGTCTGCGTGTGCCGCGCATTATGGGAAAAAAGTGAAAATAATTTATCATTCGTCGCGTTAACACAATTTAATTTTATTTTGAATATATACGCAGATAATCTACCGCAAGCTAATCCCTTGACTGCTATTAGGCATTTATATACTCAGTCATTCGTCTGACGCTTGCCACTTGCGAGCGAGCGCTGGGTAAAAACTTTGCATACTTTTGAGCGCATTATGTATGACTGACACATTGTGCTTTATCTGTCCGACAAGCTTCGAGACTGTATTTCCTTTTCGAGAAGACTGTGCTGGCTGTGCCATTTCTACATTTCTTCACTTCTGCTCGCTAACTCAGTCTTAGTTTGTCTGTCAGCTTGTCTGTCAGTTTGTCTGTTGTTAGTCTGTTTAACAGTCGCTGCTTCGGTTTGTGTAATTGCTCGTTTTGCGTTCTACGTTTGTCGTTTTATTTGTTGTTGTTGTTTTCGTTGCTGTTGTTTTTGGGTGTGCGCCATTTATAATCCACAATGATTGATATTCACGCGAGCATTGTGTGCAGTCGCCTTCAACGAAAAATTGTTGCTAAGAGCATCTGAACCTGAACGTATGCAACGACAAAGAATCGTTTTTGGTTAAAATGTCACAGTGAATTCATATTCATTCATTATATTGAAATCCCCGGGGAAACCGAAATAAAAAGCCAGCATGCACAGAAAATGTTTATACACCAAAATTGAAAAAAAAACGAACGAAAATGAACGTTGACAGAACTTAACGGCGTCGCCACGTTGCGATTTCCTTTTCAACTTTGCTTCGCCAACAAAACCCATACTTACGCTCTCTCTCTCACACTCACACTCACACTCGCGCTCACACTCACACTCAGAGTCGCACTTCGTAGTCGCACTTGCACTCAACACATTCATTTTCATTAACCCGTTTTTGAGGCTACGCTCAAACTCAAACTCAGACTTTGACTCAGAGTCAAGCTTCTGTACTTGTGCTTCTCTTCTTCTATTTTGTTTTTTGTGTTTTTTGTCTCTTCGCTGCTTCGGCTAACATGTGTTTGTGTGTTTGTGTTCTTCCCGTTTACTTGCGGTTGCCATCTTTTTGTGACACTGCTGCAACTACAGCGACTGCGGCTGTGGCTGCGGCTGCGGCTGTTGCTGCTGCTGATGTATCACTTTACTAAATCTGTGACATTTTTTCACAGGCTTTGCTGGTGTCTTGTTCAGTTATTTTGTTGTTATTGTCGTTTCTTTCTCTTTCTCTCGCTTCTTATTTTTATTTTTTTATTTTTCGTTGCTGCTGTTTGTGTTCTTTTTGTTATTGTTGTTGTTGTTGTCGTTGTTGTTACTGTTATTGTTGGCAGACTTTTTGTTTATTTTTTATGCAAATTTATGCCGCACAGCATTGTGAACTCTTCGTACGTACACTCGTGTGCGTGCATGTGTGCATGCGTACTTGTGCATTTACGTATGTGTACGTAAACATTCTTGGTAACCCATTGCTTGGCGCAAACAAGTGTGTCATGTTAAAATTAATTGTTTTGTGTTAAATTTTGTATGAATGTGACACACTTTTAGAAGCTTTGCCTAGTTTTTTTTCTTTTCTGTTTTCCTTTTTTTTTTGCTTTTTCCTTGTTTTGTTTAATTTTGTTTTTATGTTTTTTTCCCTGTTTTTTTTTTTTTTTATTTGTATATATTTTTTATTATAATAATTAGCTAAAGGCATATAAGTGCTACCGACTGCAACGTGTAATTCCGGGAAAAAGTCAACTGTGCTCTGTGCAGTGTGCTGCGTAACGTCACATCGAGCTCATATGCGGAAGCATTGTGGGAACGATAACAGCAAATTTATTAATGCGGACATGGCTTAATATTAAATGAGCAGAGAAATGTTTCCATTGGCTTCACATAACAATGTTGATGTTGAATATGCATTCAGAACGTCAGGTTTCCTAGAAACGTTTATCGCATGCCATACTAAATTATGCATTTCATTTTCGACTTAGACATTTGCCACGCCGGTTAAACTGCGCACCAATGCAGGAAGGATACACAGCAAAATGCGTTGCTTGCGTAGCATATTTGTATTGTACAAACTTATAGTTTGCTAGCATATTTCATAAAAGAATACACATATGTATACGGTAAACTTTTTGAAATCAGGACATATGCTGTTAGTTGAATCAAAATGTCAGAAGGATAATGAATGCGCTACTGAGAAAGCGTTAAGGCGCTCTGATGTTAAGAACAGCGTAGATTATGGTAATCTATGAACTATCGAATAATATATATGCAGTGAAATCAATGCAGTCCCCATTAACGGAAAGCTCTGATAACCGAACAAATTCTATAAGCTTTTCATTATTATTTTTTTTATATAAAATGCGTACATGTCCCATAACTGAACAAAAACATTGCCACCCTTGCTGTGTGATTATAAAGATTAGAGAAAATTAACCATAAAAGAAATAGAAAAGAAAAGAAAAACATAAACAAAGACCAAAATGATTTGCCAAACTATAATTATATTCGATCTGTGATTTCCTTTGTCAAATAATTATAACACAGCTTATCGGTTAATTTGGCAATTCACTACAGTGAAGCTCATTTAGCGTATGCCTGGTATAGTATTGGCTGGATTGGCAGTTGATTTGTGCATCAATCATTTACCGGTTATTAAAATTAATAATGGTGTCAAATATCTATGACAGCTGTGCTGCGGCACAGAGAGTGCTCTGTGTGTGTTGTGGGACTTGGTGTTGGCTCTTGTGGCCAATAGGTGATAATGATAAATTAACTGTCGATTAGGAAGTTTTCAACTGCCAACTTAATCAGCAAATACACACAACATTTATCTTTGTCTTATAACATATGAATGTATATGCTTTGTCTGTTTGTTGCTTGATGCATGCCAAAGTGCAGACTAATTAAATGAATAACTACAATAAACAGGCAATGCGTGTCTCTGTGCTTATGTGTGTATGTGTGTGTGTGTGTGTGAAATTAAGCATTTGGCAATACAACAATGCATCAATATATTACAAATAATTCAAGCATACTTAATGCGTCAAGCAAATATTCATTCGTTGAGCCAATCAACCGCAAAATCATGTATTCGCTCATTCATTCATTTGCTCAGTCTTTCAATTATTCATTCGCTCTGCCAAATGCCAATATTGTGTAAATGAGTGCGGAGCATATTGTATTTGCCAAGATCTTATTAATTGAACCATTGAAACAGAAAATTGAAGCCATACTTTTACCAAATATAAATTACACAAGGCAGACAGCAACTCTCTTACATAGTATGTGCGTCTGTCTCTGTCTGCGTGTGTGTGTGTGTGTGTGTGAGTATGTAATTCAGAGCGCGTAATTGCATGACGGAGCTAGAGACAGAGCAAGAGCAAGTGAGAGACTATAACTGGCATAAGCCACAGCCAACAGCTAACAGGCAGCAGTCAAACAGAACATCAGCAGCAGTAGCAACAACAACAACAACAACAATAGGCGACAACAACAACAACAAGCGACAACATTTTGTTTATCTTGAACGCATGCACATGCTTCTAATTAACATTTCGCAAAGCAAACAAAAACCATTCAAAAGCTAATATAATTTTGTATATCTTCTCTACTTACGCATGTGTGTTTGTCTAAGCACATCTTACTGTTGTTGTTGTTGTTGTCGTTGTCGTTGCTGTTATTTTTGGTTGCTGTTGCTCTTGCACGATTTTAGATTTGATTTTTTTTTTTTTTTTTTTCTTAACGCATTACTGTGACTGACAGTCATGCTGAGATGCGTTGGTTGCTTCTTGTTTATTTTTTGTTTTGGTTTTTTTTTTTCTCTTTTTTTGTGTTTTTTTTTTCTTGCGTTTTATTTTTGTTTTTGTTGTTGTTGTCTACTGCAGAACATGTTTAAATAACATGGCGTATACGTGATCTGCCCAAAGAAGCGTAAATATTTAATATGCTAATAAACATATGGTATTTCATTAAATACATTATCATAAAAAATACACACAGACACACACACAAACACACACACACACGCATACATACATGCACATATAGACACATAAAAACGACTTGCACAATAGCAAAGGCAGCTTCAGTGTCAGCATCAGCTTCAGCTTTAGCGCCAACGCCATTGGGACACGCTTTGAAATCGAGCCCAGACTATATGTGTGCAGGCACCCAAACGCAATCCTTCACGCGCACAGATACCAGATACATGCATAATTTCATTAGCACTTTTGCACAAACAAAAAATAAGTAGCTGAGATCCGCATTCCAAAATGCCAATGCTTAAAAAAAGACAACAACAACAACAACAACAACGGCTGCCAGAACCAAAAAATATAACCGTGGCATGAAGATAAGGCAAAGAACCAACAACAACAACAACAATAGCAGAAAAAATACGCAGAAGCACCACAAAAACGTGCAGACATTTACCCATTGTTGTTGTTGTTGCTGTTGTTACTGTTGTAGTTGTTGTTGTTGCTCTCTTGCCAAAGATTTGTATTGTGCGCAAAAAAAAATCTTTTTGGCAAAGTCGTTGCGGCAAATGAGCGCAGAATGTTAAATAAATTAAAAAGCAAAAAAAAAAAAAAAATCAAATAACAGAAAAAAGGCAAAATTTATTCCTGCAACACTCTGCTGGCTGCCCTCTGCTGCCGAGAGTCGAGAGTCGCACAAACAAGTGTCATTGTCAACGTTTGTGGCCAGCAGCGGCTTTTGTGCCACAGAGCAGCAGCAGCAGCAGCAGGAGGAGCAGAAGCAGCAGGCGGAAAACATTTGCTCTTCTGTATGTTAAGCAACGTTTAGTAGCTGATTTTACATTTAATTAATATGCATGTGTGCCTTTCGAATAAACGTTCATAAGCAGCAAACAAAAAAAAAAAAATAAAATAAAATAAATGTGAGCTGAAATATTAAAAATTAAAAGCAGGTGTATAAAAATTAAAATTAAAATAATCTTCATGAACTGTCGTAAATGTCAGAGCATCAAAGGCAAAAGACTTTTTACGCAGTACATGGGAACTGACTGACTAACTGCGGTTAGTCAAGGCAGAATCAATAAAAATTGACAACGGGACAATAAACAGCTGCTCCTGTTTGATTGGCATCTTAAACGGCTGTATGAATACTGAATTTATTTTGGCATAGTAATTTCATATTCAAAATGCTTAGTTATTTTACACAACAATAGAAAACAGGGTGACTCAAAGCCCCTACATATGTTACACAGAAATATCATAGCTAAAAAATTTCTACAAAAACTGTAAAGGAACTCGGCAAGTTATATGAGAAACATAAACTGTGTCTGAGACTCTGTTAAGTGTGGATAAGCACAAAAGATTCCAGGTATCAACACTTAAACAACTGAGTCACCTTATGAGTTTGCACCTTGAACTTGGCCTTACTGTTACCGTTACATGTCGCATGCGACAACTGAGAAGTCATGTGACAGTCAAAGAAATCCTAAGCTGCCAGCAATTTTGCTTGAGTTTGGCCTTATGCAGTCACTTTTGCCTCCCAACTGCCCAGGGGATTCCCCAACTTATTTTATACATTATAAGCGCATTTGTGTTGAGTCTATGTTGCATAGCATGCAAAACTTTCGCAGTACTCTGCAATGTAACTTCATTTGCACAACTCACAGAACTTTATATAGGTTTTTTATTGGCATTATGGCATTAATAGAGTAAGAGAAAAAAATCTTTTTTTTTATAAACGATGTTGACACTTTTAGTTTTGCTTTGCGTTTAAACGTTTTAAGCATTAATAATTTTGGCATGATGTTTGAAAACCGCGAAAGCACGTCAAAAAAATAAACGCTAATGTTAGAAGTTTTTCACTGCAAGCGTTTGGGGGAATCCCCTATGCTGGCATGTGCTTATGCATTATAAATTGAAGTTCTCACGCGGCGTATACGCAATGTGTTTTTTCTTACATTATAAGTGGGACGTCGATTAAATGTATAATATACACAATACGTCTATGCAAAATTTGCCTAAGCTATGTCATTAATTTGGTTGTTGTTGTTGTTGTTATTTTGTCGAAATTCGCTAGCATTTCAGCTCAGTAATGTCAGAATGAAATGTGAGACAACTTATGACCTGTGGCAATTTTTTTGATGAAACACTTTGCTGTCTATATGCTTAACATGTGTCTAGGATAAATAAATTTGGCTGCTCCTGCTGCTCCTGCTGCTCCAGCTGCATTATTAAGTAGAATTTTGTTGATAAGCCAAACAGCATTTTGCCACACTGAATACCTGCGACTTATCTGCTGCGCAGCAAGATTGTGCCACACACATGAAAAATGCGCACGTAAATAAATTTTAATAAATCTTAATTAAAGCGCGTTTAAAATTTACAAATTGACGAAAATCTTGCGCATTATGGCCGACTGTCTGTCTGTCTGCCTGTCTGCCTGCCTGCCTACACGCGACACAAGGATGCAGACTGCAGGAGACTGCACGCGGTGTAGCTGCTGAGCTGCTGAGCTGGGACTGACTTGTAGTTGAGATGTAGCTCAGCAGATGTAACAGCAGCTATAGTCTATGTGTGTGTGTGTGTGTTTGTGTGTGTGTGTGTGTGTGTGTGTGTGTGTGTGTGTGTGTGTATGTGTATGTGTATGCAGTACTTTTGTGGCCTGACGCACCGCATCACGTTAGATGAAGATAAATTGCTGTTCCTAGTCATTTTTTGCTTATGCTGCTGCCAGCCAGTGTTGCCATTGTGAGTGAATGCGCGCTGAGCACTTGTCGCATTGGCGGCAATTTATTTCAAGTGCTTGCCTGTCGTCTAGGCTGCTGATGTTCATTTCGTACTCCTTATTTTTTCTTAGCTTTGATTTGTTTTTCTTTGTTGTTTTTTTTTTTCTTTTTGCTGTTCATGTTTTTGTTACGCAGTTGCGTCAACTTGCATCAGCTACAACTGTTGTTGTCATCTGTAATCTGCGCATACTGCCAAGCAAAAGTGACAAATTCATATTAATTTAATTTGGCTTTATGTCGTTTAAATATTCATTGCTTTTGCCATTGCAGACTTTTAATTAAAGCAAACTTATGTTGGCACAAACACATATGTATATATACACATACTCGCATACACATATGTCTGCCTAAATAAGGTTCCACTGTAGCTGTAAGTGCTTGGCTGCCTGTTGTGTGGTTTTTAACCTTGCTGCAGCAATCAAAGTGAAATTTTATGTAGTTTTACTTGCAAACAATTATTGAAATACTTACTCTTCTTCTTCTTCTTCTTTTTCTGGGCCAACTTTAAAGCAAAAAACATAAACTAACTATACGCCAATGTGAGTATGTGTGTGTGTGTGTGTGTGTGCGTCTGCCTGTGGCTTTGCCGTTTAATGAGCAAGTGACCATTAATAGCTTTTACACAACTGCATAGAAGAGGCAGAAATTTTTTTTATTATTTTTTTTTTTTCGTAATTGCGCACAACATTTTTGCGCAAAACAGCCAAAAGCACTTAGTGCATAATTAATAAATTTACGACAGCCACTAAACGCACACCTAAATGTTTAATGATTAATTTCGCTGCTTTTCTTGTTGGATTTCTTTTTGTTATTTTACACTTGTTTTTGTACATTTTGCAAGTGTATTCAAATATTTTTGATGAGCTAAAATGTTAAGACGCAAATAGCATCTAAAGTTTAGCAGTCGTTTTGCCATTTTGTAGCTGCTGCTTCTTCTTCGTGGCATGTAAAAGCATTACATTTTATAAGCTACTACAAAAAAAAAAAAACAGAAAAAAAAAATTAAAACAACAACAACAAACAAAAGACGCCTAGTCAACGCAACAGCAGAGCATAGTCAGCGCAACTCTTGCAGTGGTCAGCATTGAAAGGTGGCTGCTGCTTAAAGTTGCGACGCTGTCAAAGAGCACTTTAAATGAGTTAAGAGAAGAAAAAAAAAAGCGAAAAAAAAAAACGAAAAAAAAAAGAAAGAGAATTAACGCAAGTGTCTGCACAGCGTAATGCAATTTCGCCATTTCTTTTCGCTCGTTGCCTTTTGGTATTTCCTTGCTGTGAGTTTTTTGTTTTTTGGTTGTTTTGTTTTTTTTTTTTGTTTCTTTTTTTTTTTTTTTTTTTTTTTTTTGCGCAGCTTTATATCCTATTGGCCTTGTTTTTGTTTACTTGTCGTTAATGAATCTGGTTTATTAATAGCTGTACGTATTTCTCGACTTGATTATTCCCGTAATTTACACGGGTACGAAATGTTTTTCATGATGGATGCGGCGTTGTTGTTGTTTTTGTTGTTGTTTGCGTTTTTTGGTTGCTTCGTTCTTTCGTTTTTCTCCCCCTCCCTCGTTGTTGTTATTGGCAGTAGTCCGCTTGTTTTTGTCTTTCAATATAGTTGTTGTTGTTGTTGTTGTTGTCATTTTGCACTTGTTGTAGCATTAATGATGATTTCCTTTTCGTAAGTTATTTTGCTGTTTTTACCTCAACAACAACAACAACAAGACAGTGGATCTTATTTTACACGTTAATATATTCTGCAGCTTGTTTGCGTTGAAGTTGCTTTGATGGAATGGTGTCTGGCTATATTGAACAAAAAAACAACACAAAAAAAAAAATAAAGGAAGAAAAAAAAAAATAACAACATTAAGAGTATAGGGAAAATGTGCTGATACATTTAATAAATTTTGAGTTACCAAAGTAGACAAAGTTGCTACGAAAAAAAAGGCATCAAAGTTGCATGGCATGAAATTATTTTCAATTTTTATTTATTTTCTACTTTGCATAATTATAATAAAAAAAAAATAAAAAAAAAAAAAAAAACAAACTTTTCTTATACAAAAATTTTCATGCATAATTTTGTTAATATAAATTATTTACTTTCATTTTCATTTTAGGTAAGCATGGCAACGCAACACGATTCCATAGCATATTCGGTAAGAATTAATAATTCAAGCATATCTAATCAAAAGTAAAAATAACAAAAAACCAGCAACTTTACTTTAAGCAAAAATATTTTGCAATCATTTTAGTTAAATTGCTCGGACTTAAAATTAAAACAAATGATCTGACTTAACTGCAGCAATTAAAGAGCTGCAATGCGAATTTATTTGTGTTAAATGAATAATACGCTTAGCCATCAATAAAAGGCGGTTACCCTGGTGCGTTTATTTATGGTGGACAGTGTTGCAACCGACACTGAAATGCAAAATTTATTGCTGTCATTTATTTGCATTCGCTCTTGTGCGGCCCGCATTGAGGCCTCGGCGCGTGCTCATCAGCTATGCTTTGTTAATTAGAAAGTCATGAATATTTCCGCAGGCTGAAAGCTGCAAAAATCTACAGCGCAGACAAGGTTAAACTAATTAAAATACAGTTAGCCAGTGCCCACAACTATTTCAACATTGAGTAGGGTAAATGAAATGCAGAAAACCCAAAAAACCAACAGCAATAAAATAACTAAAAAAAAAATAAATAAAAATATATGCATGTGTATATACACATATATAAACATAGAAACAACACTGGCAAGTTCCCATAGAGCATAAGTTTTCAGGTTAAAAAATGCTAGACACATAAAAAACAAAAAAAAAAAAAACAACAAAACAGAAAAATAGAAAAAATGGCAACAAAATAAAAATAAATAAATAAGGCATGAAGTTGCTTGCATTGGTAGGCGATCAAACGACCAAAGCAGATCCCAGCAATCCAACGTTGCAAATGTTTGTTGCTATTAAAAACTCATTTCCTATTAATAATGCCAAAGAGTGCTTTGGGTGGAATTTCAATGGAGCAAGGAATTGAAGCAAGAAAAAAACAAAAAAAAAAAAACAGACCAACGAAAGCTGCATAAAATGTGGCAAACAGCATTGAGGCAAAAAAGAAAAAAAAAAAGCAAAGGCAGCAGAAGAAGAAAAAGAAAAAAAACCAAAACGAAACATAGTCGAATAGTTGTGGGTGGCCAGACATGGGGCGAGACGTGCGCCTGTGACTTGTGTCCACAAATGTTGTTTATGCTGTGGCATACAGCAACGAGCCGAGACGAGACGAGTTGCACACACACACACACACACACACACACACACACATAGAGATACAGTTGCTTGTTTGTTTGTTTGCTTAACGGAATGCGGTTCAAAATGGGCGTCTCGTTACGCCCCTCTGCTCAATATGTATGCTGGCATATTTATAGAAGCCGCCACTACAATCCGCACACTTGCCGCTGCCAAAGGCCTCAGCAGCTGCCAGCCAGCATATACACATGTGCATATGCATGTGTGCGTGTGTGTGTGTGTGTGTTTGCGCCTGTTTTTAGCCTCAAAGTATGCCAAGTTGTTCTGTTTACACAAGATGCGGATGCAAATGTTTTCGCGCTCAATGAAAAACGCTTTAAAGCCATTTAAACATGCAAGAGCAAAACTAAAAAGTAAATGAAAGCGAACAATTTTAGCGTTGAAAGTCCAACCGCATCACAGGTGGACAAAGTATTTAATTTATGCGACTTCATATACATGCATATACATAAATACATATACAGTAGGAACTCGCTAATACGGAACTATGAAAACCGGGCTCAATTCGTACTATAAGATAATCCGGATTAGCATAGAAATATCAAAAAGAATTAATATTTATAAAAGTTATATGTTAAATAATTATTTAAAAAAAAATTAAAACATTCCGTTCAAGGTATATATGAAACAAAAAACTGACTGAAAACCTTCTTTAAGTCATATTTCATACTTAGTTGGGGATTCCCACTTTTTCAAAATGTGTGATTCGCGAAACCATAATCGAACCGGAACCAGCATCTATCCGGATTACAGTATGATTTGGAGACGATGCGTATTATGGGTTATTCTGATTAATGAGCTCCTACTGTATATGTATGTTATATATATTTTTTTTTTAAATATGTTGCGTTTGCAGAGCAGCAATGTTGAATATCTATTTTACGAAGTAACATTTTTTTTTTTTTTCATGTGTTTTTGCGGCTTTCAACTTTTGCAGCACCTTGTCAGTTTTTAAAACTGAAGTCCAAACTTTTGCGTGTGAAATATGAAATATTCTACATTGACAAAGCAATTCTTCTTAAGTATTTTTAATTTAAGCATGTTTTTTTTTCTTTTTTTTTTTTTTATTATTATTATAATTTTTTTTTTCTTTTTTAAATACATATAAAGCGCAAAAACTTTATTGACAATTTTGTTGAGGTGTTTTATTATGCTTAGACGGCATAATTTTTATTTTATGCATGTTCTCTTGTGTTTGCGCACTTAAACAACCGCAGAGCATTAACTCAAAAGGCAAGGAGGCATTTAAGTGCAAGGCACATGACTTCTTAGGCGTTTAACTTGCACATTATAATTAAATATAAATGATACTAAGTTCATTTTATTATCTTTATGTCGACGAGTCGGTAATTAAAAATGTTGTGTTGCTTTTTATTGCCTTTGGCTTTAACGTGAAATCATCAAAGAAAAAACTCAACGTTGGCGTTTAAAAACAAAACCTTAGCAACTCGAGCTTATCACATACTTACTATATAATTGTAAGATATATGCTACAACATAACAAAAAAAAAAAACAAGCTAGAAAAGCATGGACTATAGTTGAATACAGAATAGAATTCCCTGTACTCAGTTTAAAATCGAAAAAAAAAACTTAATAAAAGTAATTTTTCGGCCGATCGTTCCTATGGCAGCTATATGTTATAGGTTGAATATTGAAAAAACAAAATAAACTCGTTATGCTTATGGATTAGGTGGGTCTTCATGCCACATTTGATGGTTGTAGATTTGTTTCTTTGGTTGGGTATAAAAAAAAAGAAACTTTGAAAAAAAAAGCCAAAAAAGGTTTGCATATGAACCTTGTTGAAGTAGACCGCCAAACTCGCATAATGTTGTAACTGTGTATATTTTGGAAATGCTGACTTGAGCCTCGCTCTGCAGCGTATTTGGTAAATCTTGCATTGGCATAAGCGACCTTTGGCGTTGCCATGTTACTGATCGGTTGGCTTTTGTGGGTGGCAGCAATTAGCAAGCAAGCATTGGCTGCAGGCAAGTCAGGTGCTGCTGCCACATCGCAGGCAGCAAATGTTGGCGGCTCCATTAAAGGATACTCATTGTGCCAGCATATTAATGTGTCTTTTTTGCAAAAACTGGCATTGTTCATGTTAAGTTTGTTGTTAGCCTTTAAGCCAGCTTTACCGTAAGTCAAACCTCATATGCCCAATTCGGTTTGCTTAAGTTAAAAGCAGAAGAAAAAAACTAAGTAGGAAAAATAAAATAAAGCAAATCAAAGAATTGATTTCTGACTGAACAATAACAAAGCTGTGCAGTCAGTGTACATTATCTGTGTGTATAGGCAGCAAGTGAGCAGTGTAGCCTGTGCGCAATTGCAGCACCCTGTATGCTGTATGGCCATTGCCAAATGGATATTAAGTGTGCAGAGCGGTTTAAATATTCCCGTTGGCATCAAAAGTGCTTTGCATAAATATTCCATAATTTTTATGCCACTGCTGATGTATGACGCAACGTTTGCGTATACTATATATCTCATACTATATATATATAATATATATATATATATATATATATATAAATATATACAAACATAAGTACGCATATAAAATTTACTGCATAATGGCAAAGACTCACTCTTTACTTGTTGTTGTTTTTGTTGTGTTTTTTTTTTTTTTTGAGTTAATTTGCGGCACATGGCTGCGAGACAATGGCAGCAGCGAAATGGCTAAAAGGTTTTAATGTACGTTTGTCTTTAAGCCGCTTAGGGTCATCTAAATCGCATTAAATTTAAGTAAACACTGCATTACAGTAAGGGGGCATTAACCATGCGCCACTGAACTCGAACGCACGGCCCTGGAGTTGGGGGGCGCGATTGGGCATGGAGCAAGGAGCTGGCCACAGTAGTAGGTAAAGTCAAAGGCAATGGCAGTGGCTGGCTTTGCTTGGCTGCTTGTGTGTGTATGTGTGTGTGGGTGGTTGGGTATGAGGTGTATGCTGTGGGGTGTGTGGGTGCCATGACTTCTGTTGCTGCGTCTCTGCGCAGTTGGTCAAGGCTAAAGACTGCATAGACGACGCGCGCGCGCTGCTACACATAAATTCCAAATGATTTGCGCTGATTGCATGCTATAATTAAACTTTTATAACCTAATTAAGTCGATAACAATGCTGCGCATGAGCGCCAAACTGCCAATCGAGTGGCAGGCATTGTGTGAGCCACTCACAAACTCCAAGCGCAGTCAAGCGCGGCATCCCGCATAGCTACTGTTCCACTGTCGTCCCGGCTGTCTGACTGTCTCGTCTCTGTCTCACACACTCTCTCTCTCTCTCTCTGGGGGGTCTTTCTTTCTGTCTGTGTGTGTTCGTTCATTGCTCGCGCACATAAATTTCGCGATATGTGTCTATGCGTCAATTAGCGACAAATAAAAGCAATCTGAAAAAAGAAAAAAAAAACAAATGAAACAAAACCAAACAAAAACAAAAAAAAAAGCACAATATTATGACAATCATGGCAGTTGCATGCTCATACCCAAATATACAAAATAAAAATATATATGTATATAAAATATAAATAAAGTCTGGCAAAGGGCGCATAAATATTTTAATGACCTTTCTATGTGGCAATCATTTCCAGCATATAAAAGCATAAAAACAAAGCAAAAAAATAAAAATAAAAAAAAATAAAAACCAAAGCAGAAGAAGTCTAATGCTTTCATAAAAACGCCATTAGGCACACACACGCAGAATGAGCGGCACAGTGTGAGTGTGAATGTGGCAGCAAGTTAGTGTGCAAAAAGTGACAGCAAAATAAACAATGGCGACTGTCGCTTTGCTTGCTATCTGGCCTGTTGTTGTTGCTGTCGCTTGTTAATGCGCTTGCAGTGACTTCCGGTTTCGCACACACACACACACACACACACACACAACACATATGCAAACTTGTTGTTATTTGTGTTGCTATTTTGCTGGCACTTTATTGCCAACCAATCAAATAATCACATCAGCGCATTCATTGTTTGACGCATGCATAAATATGCCAAATATAGGGTATCAAAGTGTTTAATCAAATTAGCCATTTAAGGCATGTCCACACACACACACACACAGCCATACACATGCCATACGACATGAGCCCATTAGGCCACCCTGTCAACTGTCAACTCTCAGCTGTCAGCTGTCAACATTTGCCTGCGCATAAATCAATTGTCTTCATTTGCCATGAAAATTGCCTAGACGCGTTTAATTAAAATGCACAGCTGAACGCTGCACAGCGCTGTGCAAATATTTTGTGCTAATTCATTTAAGACTTTCTCACGCACGCGTTTAACATGCTCACATTGTCGCTGACTCTCCCTGTCCCTGTTGATGGCGCGTAAACGCATGCGAGTTGCCCTCATCAAGTGCAAGCAATCAACTTTGAATCATCATAAAAATAAAACAAAGTTCACTCAATATTTTTAATGTTTTTTATATCCTGTACCAAAAAATTGTAAAGGGCAGAAAGACACATGACAGGCCCCACAAAGTATATATATTCTTGATCAGCATCGAAAGACGAATCGATCTAGTCATGTCCGTCTGTCCGTCTTCTAATCCATAGGCATAAGGAGTTAATTTTTTTTTATTTCGATATTCAACCTATAACATATAACTGTCATAGGAATGATTGGCCGAGTTACCAAATTTTGGATTTCATAATTGTAGGTGATATCCAATCATATTCCTGAATATGATAAATATCGGTTTACTATAACATATTATATATATTATATACATTAGAATATACAAGTATGTATAAGGTAAAATATTATTCCCTTTAAGTTCACATGATATTTTCTTAGACTACAGTGTACTGTCAAAAAATTAATATTCATTTTGTGCTCTGCAGAACAATGCCCAATATAGATACAAGTTCCAAGAGCCTGTTTGACTTCCTGGTTAGGTAAGTGGCCCGAATAAAGCCCCTGCCTTTCTAGTTTTTTGTGAGCCTTTGATTTGGTAGACTGATAAATTGACATGAAATATTTTTTTCTTCGCATTTGCACAGTTCCTATGTAATAACTGAAACTGACATCAACTGTACACAATCGTGATCGTGATTGTATTTGTGATTCTGATCTTGTGGGCTGTGCAGGCTAACTCTTGTTGGCAAAATAACAATAACAAAAAAACCACAAAACTGAAAACCCACAGATAAAATCTTAAATAACTTACTAGACTAAGAAATATGAAATAGTTATGATGTTATAGAGAAGAATTTATAAAATTCCCTCGGAACTCATTACGGCTACACAAGCAGGCCGAGAAAAAAGAATCTGTTCGAAGCAAATGAGTAAAATATTTAAACTTAATCTAAGCTACCTTTGGATTTTACAGTCAATGTTAAAAGTAATATTTCTAACTCTTGCCATTCCCATTCGAACATTCCTTCGTAGCAGTTCTGTGTTGTTTAAATTATAAGTGTTAAAAGGAAAACAAATATACGTTGGAAAACAAAATGTCAAACACAAACAACAGCGACTTGAGAGACGCCATAAAAACGTTTGGCACTCATGCCAGTATTAAGGAAATAGTCACATACGTGATCGCCCAGAGGGGAAACCTTGGAAACATAGCTGACGTAAAAAACAAAATTGAGCAACTAATGGATGCTGCCTTGGAGATAGCGGCTGAAGATGATCCGCGAAATCAGGCGTTGACACGTAGTGAGCAACTGCCCACAGAAAAGAAGCAGGCCGATCCAACCGAGTGCGCGGCATGCATGAAACACAAGAAAGCAAAAATGGCTCGGGGTGCGGCCAAAAAACTCCCGAAGCGCACCTGCGGCAGTAAACCGAGAGGCATAAAGAAGCTCAAGAAGAAACGCCCGGGCAAGCCTAAGCCAAGCCGCCTATCTCGAAGATGCAAAAAATGATAGCCCAAGATTGTTGAAATTATAGTTTGTTGTCATTGAGTGTTCGTGTAGATGTTTCGAATTTGGACATTCACTGTGGTTAATACACTAGTGGTAAAAATTTTTTGTTCTTGAAAATGAAATTGATTGTTGATCAAAAAAAAAAAAAAAAAAAATAAAAAAAAATACAAAATTAAATCTGGGATTATAATATGCCTTTAATTTTTATATCCTGTACCAAAAAATCGTAAAATTAAAGTTGTGCAAATGTATGTAACAGATAGAAGCAGGCGTGGCAGACCCCACAAAGTATATATGTATATTCTTGATCAGCATCGAAAGACTAGTCGATCTAGCCATGTCCGTCTGCCTGACTGTCTGTCCGTCCGTCCGTATGAACAAACGGATCTCGGAAACGGTTAGACCCACAACCATCAAATTTGGCACGAAGACTCGCCCAATCTATAGGCTTAAAAAGTTTATTTTTTTTCCGATATTCGACCTATAACATATAGCTGCCATAGGAACGATGAGCCGTAAACCCACATTTAGTAATAAAAATCCATTTTTTTTTTCAAGATATGCTTACCAAATTTTGGATTTAGTAGTTTTTGCTAATGTCCAATCACATATTTAAATATTATGTATGTATCTATATCATATCAACAACTTTTACTGAGAAAAACTCTTTTGTTTATTAAGATATCGTTACCAAATTTTGGATTTAGTAATTTTAAGTAATATTCAAATATATTCCTGAATATGATAAATATCGGTTTATTTTAACATATAGCTGCCATAGGAACAATCTGCTGAAAAGTGGCTTTTACTGAAAAAAAAATTTTTTTGATTTCTTGAGACATCCTGACATATACATATACAATATTAAAGTAACAAAACAATATATTCAGTTTTGGATTGGGTACAGGGTTTTCTATAGTCAGTGACGCCCGACTATAGCCCTGCCTTTCTAGTTTTTTTTTGAATTTTGCTTTGTATGTGTTCCATTCAGAAATTTAAAGCTGTGTGAATTCAACTTTCAACACACGTGTTCATTGTTTCAACTAACTTGCAAAGTAGAAAGACAATGCAACAAAAGAGAGCTTAATGAAAGAAGAACTTAAATTTAGAGAATAAACATTGACTTTGAGAGAACATTTCAGTCAGCTATAGGCTATTGCAATTAAATTCAAAAACTACTTTATTGACTGCTGCTCCGCACAGTATTATAATGCTCAAAATAGACTCATAGACCTACCCTCGGTCTATGATGTATACGCGTGCAATGTGTTTAACTTTCCAACTTTACATATTATGTACATTTGTTTTGAAGTTATTGCTTAATTAAAAACTGCGTAATGTTACGAAATAAAATATTAAGCAAAGCAATTTATTAATGCGCTGTATGGGTTTATTTTGTGCATTAAAATTGATTAGTTGACTTTTTTGTCTATGTACCCTGTGCTCTGTGGACTGCTGTGCAAGGACATGTGCTAATGGTTCGCTTGAGGGGCATATCGACGCCTGACAGCAGAATATTTTTATGCATTATATTTCATTTACAAATCTAATACGGGCAGCTCAAAAAGATAATGGAATAAGTTTCAAACATTTGCCATAAAAATGCAAAATGAAATGCGCAAAAGGACAATAGCAACATGGCAAAAGGAATTTAATGTATACATTTTGCTTAGTTATTTGTTTTCTAATAATAGACAATATTTGTTTATGGCAACTTTTGTGTAGGTGAGGCTGCCAGACCAGTCAGACAAGCCAGACCGGGCAGACCGAGCCGTCCAGGCAGACAAGCGAGACAAGCCAGACAAGCGAGACAAGCTCGACAAGTCAGCCAACGCAGTCAGTCCTTTGTATGAATGTATGAATTTTCTGGTGGGCGTTTGGCTAAAGGCTAAAGCATATATTCTAATTCTGTTTTGCCAATAAACTGACGCTTGTTTATATGCTGAAGGAAGCCGGCAGCCGACACGTTTGCATAAGCAAAGTCAGTAAAATATTTAAGTTGACACAAACTGATTGCGAGATTAAATATAAAACAAAAAGGCCAAAATATAAAAAAACAACACAAAACAGGAAAATAAAAATAGAAAAATGTACAAAAAAGAAAGAAATGTTAAATTGAAATTAAAATCAAAAGCATAATTTAAGTGGCTGTGTGCAAAATAATTTTATTAAAAATGCATGAAAAAGTCATTTTCTGTTAAAGTCGTATAAAATTCAATTTCATTTATAATTAATACATATTTACAAATGTTTATATAAAAAGGTTGAGTAATTGACTTAAACCCAATCCAGACAAAAACTGCTGAGCCGATTTGTTTAAAAAATTAATTTCTCTATCATAGTGTGTGTTATAATTTTCATTGAATCGCAGGCGCAAACGTGGTTTTAAAAATGTCATTACAATAATGGCATAAAAACTACGCCAAAAAGTTTTTAGCCTGCACATACAAAGCAATGGAAGAGCAAAGAGAGATTTTTTGTTTTTTTTATACATAAAAGTTTTGCTTACTCTCTTTTGTAAGCGCCCGTGAATACTTTGATCATAACTGTTTACGTTTAGTAGCTCTCTGGAATTTCGTTTTGCAAGTAATCGAGCAGCAGTGAACAATGAAGCTGCAGACAACAATTAGTGAAATATTAAAATTTAATATTATATTATATTCGACTAAAAAATTAAACATTTAAAAGTTAATTTCTGTGGCTAGTTTGTATTATAATTTTCATTGAATCACTGCTTCAACACAGACGCAATCATGGTTTCAAAAATGTCATTAAAATAACGGCATAAAAACTACGCCAAAAAGTCTTTAGCCTGCACATACATATAAAAAAAACCGAAAAGTGCGAGAGAGAGAATCGCAGGTGTAAAGTTAAGTGTATGTGTTTTTTATACATGAATGTTTCGCTTACTCTCTTTTGTAAGTGCTCGCGTGTGCTTTGATCATAACGGTTTATGCTTAGCAGCTCTGGAATTTTATTTTGCAAGTAATCTAGCAGCAAGAAGTGCAGTTAATTAAATATTAAAATGTGATATTATATTGCTTACAAAGCATACATACATATTTACATATAATGTGGACTGTAAAGTCAACAAGTACGAAGGAAAGCTGTTTAATGACATAACATAATACTGAGTAAGTAAAAATGTAACTTAAAGTTTTTGAATACTTCGCCGGATTTAATGTGAATGGCATTTGCGTGTACATTCCATGTACACAACACACATTGTGCAGAAGAGTTAAATGCCAGCCTAGTTTGAACTTTTCTGCTTATGCTTACCTTAAGAAATCGATAATTAATTTGTCACGTAGATTTTAGTTGAGGCGCCACGAGCAATGGCCCTGGACAGCAGTGACACTGACATGCTGACTGAATTACTGCACGGCCAGGTGACGGATTAAAGGCTTATTATGTAACATGCGTTGGCCTGACCGCAAATTACTTAACACTTGCGCTGGACGTTAAGGCTAAGCCGCTCTAGAACGTGTGTACACTGCGCACAGCCAAGTCTACAAATGAACTCAATCACAAATTAAATACCTTCACTTTTCGTTTTCTATGGACATACCGCACACACACACACACACACACACACACATACACTCACTCAGCACACGCTGCGCACAGCATACACAGGGCAGTCGTTTAATTTAATTTGCAATGCTGCTTTTCCTTAGTTTTGTCCTTTTTTTTTGGTTTTTTGTTTTACGCTTTCAGTGGCGCGCACGTTGACGTTTCTAGCTTTCGTAGCTCATTTGCTCTCATTATTGTTTAATGCGCTTCACCTGCCATTTTTATTTTGTAGCATTTTGTTGCTGTTAACAGTGGTTTGTGTTTTGTTGTTGTTGTTTTCGCTTTTTTTTTCGCCAGTGTTTTTTATTCGCCATGTTTTTAGTGGCAATGAAGCACTTGCTACGTGTTGACTTGCTACTTCGCTTACTTTGTTTTTGGTTCTTTTTTGTTTTTTTTTTTTGTTTTCAGTGTTTTTTGTTTTATTTTGTTTTGCAAACATTTTTAATGAAAATTGTTTAAATTAATTTTCACGCCAGCTGCGGAGTCAGTCGACTTTGTCGTCCGCTGATGTGGGCGGCATGTTCACTTCAATGCGCACCAATTGTTTATGCTGATAATTTTCATTATATTCGCGGCTGATGGGTTTGCCAGTCCTGTCAGTTCTGTCTGCTGCTGTCCGAGTTGTCCGAACTGTCCGTGCTGTCCGTGCTGTCGGTGGCGCTGCAAACTTACTTCAACGCTTCGTAGATATTTAAACTAATGCGAAGGTGTTTTATTTTTATTATTATTATTGTAGCAGCAGAGTTACTCCAGAGTTGCCTCTTTTTCATATTTATTTTAATTTTCTCATTTTGCGCATTTGTGCTTTTACATTTCTTTCAATTTTTCTTTCGTTTTTTTTTTTTTTCGTTTTGTGCTTTTTTGTTTTTTTTGCATTTGATTTGTGGTTGCGTGGATGCGGGTGCAGAAGCTGGCAAAAGATGGACAATTCGTTTCGCAAATTAGTTCGTATTAGGCCAAGTAATTGTGTTAAGTTGGCCATGTTTTCACTTTACCTACTTTGCTCGGCTTAGCAAACTATTTTGTACTTTCAAATTGCGCTGCACACTAATTGGCAGACAGTCTAGCATAGAGCTGACATTTAAAATCTGTTCAAAACATAATTGCTGAATTTTAATGAATTACCTGCAAGTTTTCGTGCTGGCAAAGCAGCGGACGAGTATCAGTTGTGCAAAACATAATTAGCAAAGGATCCTTTTGCTTTTCAAAGGATAGCGACTGACTGCTGCTTCAATTTGTTAGCAATCGAAAAATAAAATACTTTCTAAAAAATATCAAGGAAAGGCCAATTGTTGCTGGAATCGTTAAAGCAAAAATTTGCAAAACAAGTCGAAGTCAAAGCGAGTTTGTCATATGGCAATGACTCATGAACTCATTAAATGCAATCAACTGCAACATTTTAAGACCTTTATGTGCTATTAAGTATAGCAAGTTATGACGCAGAGCAGCAGCTGTCATCATGTCAGGCTTCATTGAAATCTGTCAACTTCTATTCGCATGAAGCCGCGCGCACATACAGAAAACTCTTTACACATTTTTTCTATACTGAAGATTAATTGACATTTCTTACAGCTTTAATGAATGCTGCTCAGAGCATTAAGCGGAAATTTGTTCAAAATTGCTTTTGAATAACGTAGCAAAGCTTCGATCTGCTTTATCATATCCGCTGCAAGACAATTATTTATTTTTGAGTAGCCAAAGCTGTTTCAAATTCTCGAACAGCGCTAATGATGTTTTTAGTACGTTTTTATTTTCGTGCATTATTAGAACGTGTTGAAACATTTCCAGGACTAAATCAAACAGTTTGCAGCCAGTTAAGTCTTCTCGTTAGTGCGAATAGCCAACTATTAAAGTTGACAACGAATTTTGCCAGTCGACTTTAACATAAGCTTCAACTAATTGCTGCCTAATATGCGGACTGGCGTAAAAAGTGTATCAAGAGCAACGCGTGGCACGCCCCAGGGCATGCCACATGCCGACCCACATGCAATCACATGCATGTGTAGTGTGGACAGTGCGGGCAGTGTGCGGGAAGTGTGTGTGGAGTGTGTGTGGAGTATATGGCATTAAGTCATATTGGCGTTTTGGTGGCTGGCTGCCTAGTTCAAGTATGTCACGCATTCAACTTCTGACAACTTTCGTCACGCCAATGTGACCCGAGCCAGCCGCACAGCCGGGCAGCAGGTGGGTGAATAACATATAATATATGTATGCCATATACATACATGCATACACGTGAAGAGACACGATGAGTGCGCCATGTCTAAGTTTGTGGCATGCTGATGCTTGCTAAAATGGTTACTTGCTTGGTTTCGTTTGCTGAAGTGAGTCTATGTGCTGTTGTTGTTGTTGTTGCCTGTTTGTTCGCTGTTGGCAGACGAAACTAGTTTCTGACGTGTCAACACGCATGAATACCAAATGAGCTTCCTATCGTCGACGCCGACTTGAGCTTGTGTCGCAAGGAAACGAGGCATAAACCATGAGCTAAGTGCGCGTAAAGTGAACAAAGAAGTCACCTGAAAAAAAAGTGCCAAGTGAAGAGCGAAACAAGGCCACGAGCACGCAGCGATACGCGCAGCACAATGTTCGAGCTAAAATTAGTGAAGGCGCAAGACAAAAGCGCAGCCAAAGTTAAATACCGCGTATACTCGTATACATATACAGCTATAGGTACAGCTACTATACCTGGCATGTCAGCGACAGTCCACGTATTGTTGTAGTTGTTGCTGTTGTTGTTGTTGTTGTTGTTCCTGTTGCCTATGTTTAGAGCGCAACAAGCTGAATACAAAATGTTATACTTAGCTGCCGTCTATTAAACGTCGCGCTTATTTCTCTTTTTATTATTTAATTTTTACTTGCTGTCGTTGTTGTTGTTGTTGTTGTTGTTGCTTTGTGCTCTTTGTTGTTTTGTTTTTTTTCTTTCCTTTTACATTTTCTCTTGTTTTGGCTTATTGTTGTGACGGCATAGTTGACGTCGTCGCCTTGTCGCGGCTTTTGTGGTTTGATTTAGTGCGTTTGCGGTTTGGTTTGTTTTGCTTTGTTTTCTTGTTGTTCTGTTGTTGTTTTTTTTTGTTGTTGCTTTGTTGTCGCTTTAGTAGTTGGGGCGTGGAATTAGTTTCTGGGTAATGATGTGGAAAATTATGCAAAGCGTACGCATACAAGTTATGATTGTGTTGTGTGATTATAAGGCATTAAAGCTAAACTGTGTAGAAAATTTCAGCAGTTTAAACATTTGGTCACATTGAGTGCCGCTGCGCCTAGTGTTATGCTATGCCTTTTGCTTTTTCGCTTTTTGTATAAGGCGACAAAAAATTAACAAACCAAAGAGAAAAAAGAAGAAAAAAAATCAAAAAAAAAAAAAAAAAAAAAACCGAAACATGAAGGAGAATGAATAAAAAGAAAAAACATAAACATTAGCATATTCATATTTCGCACACGTCCATTTGCTAAGCTTATTTTGCTTATTTTGGGTGCTTAGCATAACATTACAAAGCAACAGAGTTTTATGCGGAATGGACATTGACATCAAGATCGACATGGACATGAACATGGGCATGGACTATATTATTAATGTACTCACACTGACGTCAAAAGGGCGTTGCACAGGAATGTCAGTCAGTCAGTCAGTCAGTCAGTCAGTCAGAGTCGTTCGGTCGGTCAATAAGTTCACAGGCAGGCTAAAGTAAAGACATTTAAAACAACAAATGCCAGCAACAACAATCACTACTATTAAAAAAGTAAAAGCGAATAGGAAAAGAAGAAAAAAAAAATGTAGTAAATTTGGTTTAAATGCGACAACGCTGAAGCATGGTAAGCTAATAGGCCCATTTGTATGCATTGTCAGGTCGACAGCAGCGACTGGCATAAAGCACGACCTTTTCTATTTGATGTGCTCTACAAAAAAAAAAAAAAAAAACACCAAACAACAACAACAACAGCAAAAATTATATATATATATAAAAAGCAAAAAACACAAACGAAAAAAATATGGAGCGAGAGCAGAAAAAAAAAAAAGAAAAAATAAAACGAGAAACACGAAAAAGGTCAACATCGTCATTGACAACAAAGGCGGCACGTAAATTGGCACAATAGTTTCCTCTTACTTAGGTGTCGAATCTGTGTGTCCGGACTGTGAATAAGCTGGCATTTGCATAGCACATTTTCATTTTTCTATTGAGTTGTTAAGAGCGTTTGTTGTGTTTTTTTTTTTTTTTTGTCTATTACTTTATTTTATTTTTTTTTTTTTTCTTCATCTATGCAACAGCCCCTGCTACGCTTCGCTTTTGCTACGGTTCAGTTCGGTACGGATCGGTTCGGCATGTTAAGGTTTATTTTGCTTGATGCCATGAAGGTACACTGTTAAGTGTCACGCACTCAATGCAAATTGAATAAACTGAACGAGATCTTGATATTTGCCTTTTTTTTATTTTTTTTTTCGAATTTTTCCTTTTTTTTTTTTTATTTGGTGTCAACTTGTAGCTGCTTTTTTTATTATTTTTATTCATTTCGTCGCATATTTTTTTATGATTGTGTTCTTGACATGCTTCCACTTGAACGGAGCGATGGCGGTTGTCAGGACGCCATACAGAAAAAAAAAAACCAAAAAAAAAAAAACGCAGAAAAAAAATACGCAAGCATAATCAAAGGAAAAAGGCGAATGACTGCAAATGAAATTGTATGAACATTTTGTTTGCGTTAGCAATAAATTCATTAAAAAAGGAAAAAAAAAAAAACGTTTTACACTCGCTTACGCAGACGTACACATGCGCCTACACACTCACATCTACTGAAAGTCTAAATATTAAAAGGCAGCCAGCAACAAAATTTCATATAAGTAATCACCAACATAATCACATATAAAAAACAAAACGAAAAGAAACCAGCAAAAATTGAGTAAAAAACGAAAAAAAAAAAAAACAAAATTTGTTAATCTTATTTTTCTCGCAATTTGTTTTATTTAACGACAGGCAGCAGCAGCAGCAGCAGCAGCAGCAGCAGCAGCAGTAGTAAAAATCACAGAAAATGTTGCATAAATGCGGAAAATGTTGTGCGCAATGCTGGCGGCAAAAAACAAAAAGCAAAAAAAGAAAATCATAAGTAAACGGAAAAATTTCAATGAATGTTGCCATTCATAATAATTTCGAATGTCAAAGAAATTATTTAAGCCAGCCATTGTGCATGAGGAGCCTTTGCTCTGCTACATATGAAGGCTGCTGCTGTGATAACTGCCTTCTGCGTCATGCCATGAAACATGAAAAATGCCAAAATATTTAAAATACAAAAAAGCAAAAAATACAAATAAATAAAAAATGAGAAACGAAATATGAAATATGAAAATGAAAACCCACAGTAATCACTTAAACGTTAAGTTGATGTGCTTTGTTTAAATTAAATAACGATTTAAACACAAAAGCAAAACGCGACGAAAATCATTTAAATATTCATATCAACACAACTCATTGGCAATAAAAATCAATTGCATTTGCGCTAATATGCAATTCAACATGCAAAGTGGTCACGTGCCGCATGCTGCGTGAAATTGTTTTTAGAAATGTCAATGCACAATAAATGCCATGTCAAATATTTGTAAACAATGTTGAGTTCGTTTCAGTTATAATTAATGAAAATTTAATTTGCAATACTCAAATTTCTCACACGAATTTCTGTAATAAAACTATCACAGTGGGACGCTTAAGTTTGACGAATTGACAAAGGCTCGCAAATAAATGAATTTAATATTTTTTTTGTTTTTTACTTTTGTCTTCAATTTTGTAATTTTATATATTTAAAAGTAAGTTTTCGCTCAGTGTATTTTAGTTTTTTTTTTCGCAGTGGCAAATTTTAAACAACTGCGTTGCATATTTCCAGAGCTATGATGCATCTTGCTTTTTCCTTGTAGACTCTATACTAGATTGTGGTATAGTTCATTTTTCTACCGAAATTTCTTTGTCTCGATGTGATTTATATCGTTCCGAATTCAAACTGGTATCCGGAAAGAGTTAAAAAATTTAAAATTTAATTTACGATTTCGGTTTCGCTTATCTGGATCACATCTTTTATATTGCAATGATTGATGTTCCAGTAAAATAAAAGTAAAATAAAGTTATCTCGTACTCTCATATCTTTTAATCAAACGAACTATATTAAATATTTTACTGCCAATATTTTGTACAACATTGCTGTAGCAGTTGGCCGTGCATGCCGAGCGCTGTTGTATGACAATGTGTGGGCTGCACTTTGCTAGCCTGCAAAGCTATTTGATGATGCTGTGCAGCAGAGAAATTTTAATTTATATAGCAAACATGTCGTTGCCAGGCATTGTCCTTTTGCAACTTTTATTTGTTACAAATTCATTTTGACACAATACGTGAGCAAAGCGAAATTCCAATTGAAATCGAAAGCTGCCTAGTGCGCATTTGATGCCAACGCTGTCGGCAGCAATAAAAAATATTTCAGGTATTTTACACATTGAGTATGAAGTTAATAAAATGCAATAAAATTTCATTGCATTGGCAATTTTACAACAAATTCTATATGGCATAATATGTATGTGTACTATGTGTGTGTGTGTGTGTGTGTGCACATGCAAAATGCAATAAGCGCATTTACACGTACGTGCGCATAGGTACGTGTATATGTGCACACATATGTGTGTGTGAGTATTTTCTTTTTATGTCAGAACTACTGTGAAATGTTCATAAATGTGAAAACTCGCATGTAGCCAAACTCGTGCTCGGTTATACAGAATGCAGCGTGGCAAGCGTGTCTGGCATTTGCATATGCATGCATACATATATATATATAAATATATACATATATATATGCATTCATATGTGCATAGATATGCATATGTATGCATGTATATTCTGGTATGCTATGTGTGGCACGCGACTCTGGCTTGACAGTCGATTCAACATGCATAAGTTAAAGCAACAACGCCGAAAAGTATGCAGCGCACATGACTTTCTTTCTGCACGAAATCCGTTTAAAACGCGTGTAAGCAAAAAAAAAAAAAAAACAGCAAAAAAGGCAAAATAAAACCAAAAAAGAAAAATAAAAAAGAAATCTTCAAGTTGATGTCAAACGAAATCTCACAAGAAAAACACTGTGAACTGCACACACAAATGAAAGCAGCGGAAGATTCTTTAAAAAACTTTGAAGAAAAATATTTTTACACTCTGATTAAGACAAACGACAGCTGCGGCGGAAACAGCAGCAGCAGCAGCAGCAAGAAGAGAAGCAGAAGAGAGTGGCGACGACAGCAAGAGCAACTTGCATGCGGAGAGTTTTGCATGTTTCAAGTCGTTGGCTACGCTGCTGCTGTTACTCTTGCTGTTGTTGTTGTTGTTGCTGTTGTTTTGTCTTTCTTGTTGGCAGCTACGCGGCTGCAACTTGACGATTGTCTTTATTTTATTTTTTTTTTTTGTTTTGGTTTTTTTTTGCTTTGTCAGCGCGCGCATTCGTGACGTTGTTTACTTTGCGGCTTGCAGTGAAAATGGTTTGGCTTTATGTGCGCTTTTCGCTTTCTTAAAGTTTTATGTTTTATGTTGCTCTTGTTGTTGTTGTTCTTTGGAAAAAGTTTGCACTCAGCTGGAATTTGGTTTGCAAAATAATGTGTTAATGTGCAATAACTTGTTTAAAAATGCAACAATGCGAAACACTCGCAGCTGACCTACTTTTCGTTTATCCCCGTCAGTGCTAAGAAAATTAAAAAATCCAAGAGGCAAAAAACAAAACGGTAAAAAAAGCTTAAAGGAAAATCAACAAAGTGCATGCGAAAAAGTGCAAACGTCAAATGTAAACAAAGCAAACGTTTAAATTGTCAATTTTTTTTTTCTTTTTTCTTGCACTTTTCGTTTTTTTTAACATTACTTAAACGTTTTTTTAAGATTTTCATTTTTTATTTTTTTTTTCTGTATGCAGTTTTTGCTATCGCTTTGAAGCTAAAAGACATAGCAGAAATATTGTTTGCCAGTCTAGACATTTGCTTTTGTGTGCAGTTTACTTGCTTTGGAAAAAAAATTACAATAAAAAATAGACAAAAAAAAAAAAAAAAACAATAACAAAAAAAAATCACTACTAAGCAGCACTGTGCGCTAAACTGCTGTGGACTGAAGTCGACCATTAAATTAGCACATGTGTACGCCCAAAGGCGGCCAGTCAGGCCAGTCGAGCCATTCAGCCACTGAAGCTGTGACGTATGCACAGCGACAGGAGGCAGCAGGCAGCAAGGAGCAGGCAGGAGGCAGCCAACTGAAGAAGACCTTATCAGGCAAGGACGTTCAATAAATTGTGGCAAATTATGCCACAGACATGCCCCAAATGACCAAACGTAAAAGCAAATGGCGCAGGCGGTGGCGTCAACGGCAAAGTCGCTAACTTTTCAAATTAAATCAACGCTGCAGCAAAGGCAAAGCGTACGAAAAATTTTCTATGGCGGAGCATGAGAAGCGGGGCAAAGGGAATAAGCGAAACAAAATGTTACGAGAGACATAATCATGCTTGGGTTATTCGAATGGTGAATCTATAAAAGCGACGCCCAAAAGTCTGCAACAGTTTTTGGCAGCCTGTGTTTTGTGCTGCTGTGCTTCGTGCCGCCTTCTGTCTTCTTTGAAGTATTCCCAACACTCGCACAGCAGCAACATTTTTGTCTTTTTATTATTATATTTTTTATTTTTCGAATTTTTTTTTTGTTTTTTTTTTTGTTCTATTTTGTTGTTTGTTTTTTTTATTTGTTTGTTACATCGTCGAACGCTGTTTGTCAACACCATTGTCTAGCAAAGGACTTTTCACTTAGTTGCGTTTATGAATATATGCTCACGTTGAGTTTTTTGTTTATTTTTTTTTTTTTTGTTTTCACTCTGCTTGCAGCAAAGTTCAATGTCTGCTTTTTGCTGAGTAGGACACACAATGCAAACATTGCGTCTTATGCATTCTTCCTTTGAACTTGCTTCCTTCCGCCTAAAGCATTGAAATTGTTTGTGAATAAATATTAAAAGAAAAAAAAAAAAAGAAAATAAAATAAAAACAAAAACGAAATAAGAAACGCAGCACAAGTGCAAAAGTCTGCATTGCATCAAATTAATACTCTACTTAAGACTTTAGAGATTAGCAGTTTTCTTGAGTATTGCAGTATAAACAATGAAGGAGCAGCGTTTTGCCAGTCAAGTGGCTTTCGTTAGAAAATGAAAGAAATGCAACAAAATGCATAAAAAACTTCTTTTTATTCATCGCCAATTTAACAGTTGAGATTTATTTATGAAGGGTGTTTTTGTTGTTTTGAAGGGTTTGCTTTTTTAATAAGCAAAATTGTTTTTAGTGCGGCTTAATTTAACGATTCATAGCAGTTTAATGCTGCGTATTTTTGGACATTTAAATATAAATAGTCCACATAATACTGCAAAGCAACAAGTTTCTCGAATGCATGGTTCTTGAGATGCCAATTTATGTAAAAAAGTAAGCACTGTTTGAGCTGTAAGAATCATGGGGGTTTATATTTGCCAAAACTGCTCGAAAAAAGGATTGCCACATAGCTTAATTGTATACTACACATTTAGAAAAAGGACACCCTGTATAATTAATTTATTAACTCGGGGGTTTACATATGCAAATATATATATAGTATATATATATTTTTTTTTTCTTGATTTTCATAAAATTTCTACCCCAACTAAACGTTTTGCCATGCTAATAGCAACATGAAATTTAAATTGTGTCATCAGTTAGCTGGCAGTTGCCATTGTTCGGCTGGCATAAATACAAGTTCACATATAAAAAGCGTTTGAAAACATTTTTAACACTTGAGTTGCTTTTTATTGTGGCTTATTTTGAGTTAAGCGCAAATTGAAAATTGCACAAAAGCAAATCACAGCTTTCAAAATGCAGCAATAAAAACGGCAACGATAAATATAACAACAATCAACAACAACGAACAACAATCAACAACAAACATGTGTAGTCCTGCATAGAAAATACGCAAATATTTTGATTAGCAACAAAAGCAGCTTGCACATGGCTTGCTTTTCCATGATTGCCAAAAGGAAAAACAGTTGCAAAATAAAACACACACACAGAGGAAGAGAGAGAGAGAGAGATAGGGAGAGAGAGAGAGAAAGAAAGAAAGAAAGCAATCGTAGACTTGTAGGTCATTTGCCTAGTGAACTATCGCATAGCTTTGTCTATCGCGTCCTGCCGGCGCATCTGTGCACCCGCCTCTGCGCCCGCCAACAGTTTGCCAGTGTTCCGCTTTTCAAAAAGCAAATACTCAGCTGAGCATCACTTTTTGCTCGACTGCAACTTGTTTATTGTTTATGAAGGACACGTACTCGAACTCGTACTCGAACCCGTGCCCAGACCCATACACATACCCGCACTCGATAGGCAAATACCTATTGCACTGTTTCGTTTCTTTTCCTGGTTTTTTTTTTTTTTTTCTTTTCGTTTTGTTTTTCTTTTTCTTTTCATTTTCATTTTATTTTCTGGTCTGCTTTGCTCTTGTTGCATATGCATACTTGAACATGTCCTTTGGCCGGAAGTTGATAAGAAGTGCAAGGCACACACAAACACACACAGACACACACACACACAAACATATATTGTGCATACATGTGATGATGGGCACGAAATGTGAACGTACCGCAGTTCTGCTTAGACTAAGCACATATGGCGAGCGAACCAAAGAAAACTCATACGGACAGTTGGGTTTGGGGCCGAGTGTGGGCAGCGTAGAAATGTCAGAGTTTGAAGGACGCTGTCAAAGTTTGAAAAGTTTGAATAGTGGGACAAAACATGTACAAAAAAAAAAAAAAAAAACAAAACAAACAAAAAATGACGAAAATAAAACAAGTTCAAGTTTTTTCAAGAGTTCAAGCATTAAGACATCAAAATGTGCAGCTGTGTAGAACAACAAAGATGACAAAAATTAAAAAGAAAAAACCCCTGCCAGCTTTTTGTTGACAAAATGTCAAAAAAAGACAACAACAACAGAACAAATTGTTTTTTTTTTATTTTTTTTTGTCCTTACAGCTGCTCTGGCTGTCTATGTATATTTATTTTTTTACTTATTTTTTTTTTTGCTTTGAGTGTTTTTGCGCTTATTTTGCGCTTGATTTGGCTTCTTGAATTCAATTTATGGCAAATGGCAATTTAATTAAAAAATTCAAGTATCCATTTAACTTACTCATCATTCTAATGTAATTGTGCTGGGTTTGTATTTCTTTTTTTTTTTTCTTCCCTTTTTTTTTCAATTTTAATTCCGAAACTTTTTAAATAAAAGTTCAATGAGCATTGTCATGAAGTGCTGCTAGCCACTGTCGCTTGCATGCTCACGCACGACGACGACGACGACAAGAGTAAGCGACAAAAACTGATCGGTCATTTGCACTGCACACAATTGAAGCGAATTGAATTTTGTGCACAACAAAAGAATTAAATCAATTAGCGGAACGCAAACCGCAAATGCTGAAGTCCCCTTTGCGTGCGCCAATGTGGACGCAGGCTTTTGTCAAATCTGTATTATGTGCGCATTGGCATAGTAAACATGCCGCAATTACATGTTCCCTATGCGAACAACAACGGCAATAACGACAACAATAGGCGGGCTTAGCATCTTGGTCATGGTACAAGCGAAAGCAGAAGCAGAAGCAGAAGATGAAGATGAAGACGAAGATGAAGATGAAGACGCAGGCGAAATTTGCTTGAGCCTTAACGCGTTATTAATCAAAATTACAACTCAAAATCGACAATAATGTCACTGTCAAATACATGCCAATGTTAGTTGATTATTTACCCCACCCACACTCACATCCACACCCACACCCCCACTCCATCCACTGCCACACACACATTGTGTGCTTACATGGCCTGCAACAAGCATAACTTGCTGGGTTTCGCTTCCATTCGATTCGATTCGATTCGACTCGGTTCGCTTGGATTCGATTCGGTGCTTTGTGGTTGCGTATACGCCCCCGTATTACGGACTCACTTGTGTGACGAAACAATTTATCGTTTGGCAACGCAAATGCAATAAATTAATTGACGCTGCTAAGTGTTCGCAAGTGCTTTGCGGTTTGTACGCAAACAATATATGTATATATAAAAAACAAAAAAAAAACAATAACGAGCAAAACAACAAAATAAAAAAACGAGCAGCAGAGACTTCTACAGGCAACAGCTGAAATCGTATAAGCACATACATTTAATAATCAACTTACACACACACAAACACATGCATTCTCACACACTTATACTTATACAAAAACAAAATCGTTAAAGCTGCCACTTAATGCAGCAACATATTCAACTTTCGCCTTGATTCTTTTTTTTTTCATATATTTTTATTTAAATTGTTTTTTTTTTTTTTTTTGTTTGTTACTTTTTTCTTCTGTTTTTTGTTTTTTTTTTTTTGTTGCGCCTACGAGTTTTGATTAATTGGCACACATGACATTTGTATTACATGCTGTTAATTAAATTGAGCTCTTCAGCTGCTCGCATTAATTAATTACATTGCAGTATAATTAAATGAGGCGCTGACATGGGATTTAACTCTGACTTAATGTCAAATTCGTTCATGTTTTATATTTCACTTCATATGCAATCTTAAAGTTGCAATTTTCTGCTTACATATGCCAAATTTTATGCTGAATGCTAAAATATTATTTTATTTTACAATTAATCGGCATTTCGCAAGATATGCAAACAATGAGCAACAGTTAAATCTCATGGAATACGAAAATATCGATTGCAAAATGCAAAATTCTTTAAATAATTGATTAAAAAGAAAAAAAAACTGAAAATGTATAAAAAATATAAAATTACAATTTTATTAAAATATTTTAGAATTTATGCTTAAACAGGAAAAAAATTCGGTATATTTTATTTTCATTAAATTGAATTTATCTTGAGCCAGTCAAACTATTGTTTTTGTGCCTTGGGTTAACATTTAATAAAAATTACAATTTTCCAAATGTTTTGGCTGATCCGAATATGTTTTGTCTTTTACATTTAATTGGTATCTTGTGGCTCTTATGTAATCTGAACGTGTGAGGGAAGCTCGCAATTGTGAAGTTCTTACAATTAAAATTTTGGCATTCCAATTTAAAAATTTGCAAAATACATGCCAACAAAAAATAATGGTAAATTCGTCATATAGAGCAATTGTGATCAAATTTAATGTGATTTATCAGCGTATACACTAGATTTGCTTGCGTGTGCTTTTTTTTTCCTGACACTTTTTTTTTTTTTTTGTTTATTCGTTTTTGAAACTAAACTAGACCGAGCATCTATATTTTCATCTGCTTACAAGAAATAAATCAATTTATTATTAACGCTCTCAATTTGTCTGTCTGCCTTATTTGAGTTATTTTTTGCTTTATTAGTTTGCACTTGTGCAGATGAAGTGCGCTCGCAGTCGCTTTCGAAGCGAACTTGACGCCAGATTATTAAAAATTCAAATAGCTTATGATTGCGACCGAAGCGTCGTCTTCAATTTGACTGGCAGCATAAAAAATTTCTCACTTCAATCTAATCAAGGGCACAACAAAATATAAAAAAAAAAAAAAAAACAATAAAGTAAGCAATGTTTGTAATTTCGACAGACAATTTATAAAAATCAAAGTAGCTGCCCTCTCGACTGTCTTGCATTAGTCAGCAGCAGACTTGCTTACGTTTCGCCGGAGTCAAACATGGCTAAAGACCAGCGAGGTTTCAAAGGTGATAAAGGCAAAATAAGTGTACGCAATCAATGATTTTCCAAACGCTTTTTAGTTGAGTACACGCCCAGCACTTACCCCACCAGGCGACCGAACAAGCGAGCACAGCCCTCACAGTTGGATTACATGGCACTGTGTCTAAGGCGATTTGTGTGCTTCGATTAATGTCTGTATTTAATACACAAGCAAGCGGGCAAGCAATTGAGCAAGCCTGGGAGCAGGCAGCCCTTTGCCATAACGGCATGCAGCTGCCTTGGCAGACAATAGCAGCAGCAGCAGCAGCAGCAGCAGAGCTAACACACATCCAGTGAAGCCAGAAATGCTTTGCTGAGCTCAGCAAACAGTTTGCCTTGCTGCTGCAGAAGCAGAAGCAAAAGCAACAGCCAAAGCAATAGCAAAGACGAGGCGAGGCGAGACAAGGCAAGGCAAGGCAAGGCTCATGTGTAGCCAAGTTTGTTAACGTTGGCATTTTGCAGTGTCCTTGCCGCTGTGCATGTATGTACATATGTATTTCACTTGTTTATGTGTTTGTGCGTGCGTCTGTGTGTGGCTTTTTTTTTGGTGTGTGCAACACACTTAAAACGACAGACCCAGGCGCTGCAGTCAGAATTTATTGCAGACTTAAGTTAAATATCACCTTGGGGCATGTCTTTATTGAAAATATAGCGACGTGTTAAAAATCCTCTTAAAACAAAAAATGATGCTTATAAATGCATATATATAAAATACAAAAACAAAAAAAAAAAAAAAACCAAAAAAGAGAAAGAAAAACATTTAAGTGAAATGTGCAAAATTTTCAATTTTTTATTTATATTATTATTATTTAAGCTATTTTTGCTGCCACATAAGCTACTAAGCAAAAATTCAGCAAAAAGAAATTAAAAAAAACAAACCAAACAAAAAACACAACCAATAAATAATAACTCCCAGTCTTTGCCAATCAGTTTATGGACAAATTGTTATATTGATTATTGTGTGTTGTTCCTGATTAGGGGCTGGGCTGGGCTTGTGCCGGAAATGATATAATGCTAATTTCCATAATTAATTCCTTATGCGTATGCAGAAGAGTTAAAAAGTTCTTATTGCTGCTGCTGCCACTGCTGCCAGTTTAACTGTGCCAGCAAGGACATTGCCTTGGCACTAACTTTATTTCTTTCCGTTTATTTTTTTTTGGTTTTTTTTTGTTTTTTTTTTTTTTTTTTTTAATTTCATATTTATTTGGTTTCATTGTGAAACTTTGTAGTCGTCAGTTGCGGCAATTTATGGCCATATCCGTCAGCGTCTGTCGCCATGTGCCCATTCGGGGCGCGCATGCTTATCTGATCTCATTTCCATTTCGTCTTGATGATGGCGTTGACATCAGTTGTGCGCATGTAAATCAAGTTGACATTGTGGCGGCATTTTTATATCAGTTTCAGTCCCATCGCACATACAAATGTGCCTACGCTTGTCGCCTCTTAAACTTTTATGCCTCGCAGCAAAATGCGACGCTTGTCATTTATACTTTTCGGTTTATATTTTAGCTTTATTTTTTTTTTCGTCTTTCCTTTGCTTTTCTTTTCTTTTTTCTCTTTTTTCTCTTTTTTTTTTTTTGCTGTCTTATTCCTTTTTGTTTTTTTTTTTTTTTGGTTTACTTTCTGTCTTTTGATTTTGCGTCGCTGATGTTCTTGTTTTTGTTTTTGTTGTTGTCAATTTAACAATCCTAACGTCAAAGCACTGCCATCAAAATGCGTATAAAATGTAATTCGGCAAAGTCGTTAGGCGGCCTGGCAGCAGCGTCGGTTGCCCAACGGTTGCCCAACACACAGCACACAACAGACACCATACAGCAGACAGACAACTAAACAAGCCGAGTAAGTGTCATTAATAAAGGACACAGAATATGCGATGATTTATTTGTGTGATTGCTGTGTGACAGCTGTGAGGACTTCTTTACGCTTGTTCTTTTAATTATAGTTAAATCTGCGGTAATCTATTAACCGAGATTAAAATTGATTTAAAATTCAAAACGAAAATGCCACTTCAACATTTTATAACAACATAATAATGATACTTCATTGAAATACGTACACGAAGAACTTTTCATTATGTTAGGTAAGCAAAATAGTTTACATTATATATATAGCATAAAGATATATATAAATAGTAGAATATTTGCATAATTTCTACCTTCGTTATATACTAAATGTTTTCTAATGCAGTTGTGTGCATTTATGTATTAATTTTTAATGAATGAAACTCATAATGTATTATTATATGTGTGTCTATATAGTATTAAGTAAAAGATATTGAGTCATATTTGAAAGCATAAATGTACAAAGCCATAAAGGCAGACGGTTCTAATTATAACATTGTACAAATTACTCTATTTTCATTTATGATAATCAGAGCAGCTTAGTTTTCGTTCAATTCGATAACAAGACAACAGCCTTTTAGCATACGCATACGTTCCAATTATATATGCCAATTAAATATTATGACAATCGAACAGCATGAAATTGAATTGTTTGAAGTGATTTCATTGTTAGCTATGAATGCTCATTTCTCAAATATCTGCCATTTTATGTAATACATTATAAGTTATCAATAAATCACATTTCATTTCCAATTGTTGCTAAGTTCATAATTGAGTATTCTATTTGCTTCAAATATGATTTTACAATTATAATTCTGATCGTTGGCTACAGCACAAACAACAACAACAACTTTTGCAAATTGTCAGCAGCATGTCTATTAAAGCAAGGCAGATGTGAGTTTGCATAATAACTTTGGTTAAATTTAATTTTTTTATTATATACTTAACTTTTTCCTTATTTTATATTTCATTTTATTTTATTAGGCATAAAGCATGACGCATTATGTCATTTGAGACACTTGGTATCTAATTTCTTTTCATCGCCAGTTTTCCTTGCAAATTAAAAACATATTAAATTTATATAAAAAACAATTATAAGACAATATATAATTATAACTAAGGCGGCTCTTTCGCTTTGGTTTATGGAAGTAAGAGACCAAAGTGACGTCCCTTCAGCCTATTTATTCGGGCAGCTGAGGCTAGGGGTCTTGGCAGTCGCTTTTTGTGAGCCAGCAGACGATCATTGTATCTGCTCGAAAAGAAACAGATCTGATCCTCAACTGTAGCCAGGTTAAGGCCACGGTCAAGTGTCGAATTTCGAACATAATGCCAGGAGGGCGCTAAAATTTGCTGATAGACTGTTCGCTTGCATCGCAACGATAGTTTACTTCGTCCGTTAGGGAGCCAGTAGTGCTTTCTCAGTTTGGCTTTACAGGTTCCAATTGTTAAAGTAATGAGCTAAAAAAAAATTAAAAAAAAAAATAAACAAAAAGAATTTTAAAGTGCAAATATAATAAGCAAAAAAAATAATACAAATAAATTTTTTTATATATATAAATAAATGTTAGTTAATATATTTAATATAAAAAAGTATAAGTTTTCCAAAACAGTCGCATAATTAGAAAACATAACGCACAGCTACGGAAAAGGAAAAATATTAGAAACATGCAGAAAAATCCATTTATAAAACTGCAGATGTGCTTACATCTGTCATTACCTAGTGCAGAATATCTCTTTTGATGTCTAATAAATCAAGTTGCGTCTTATAAGGATTTTTATATTTTACACAAACTAATTGAGTGCTTCCACAAAAAAAAAGGCAACATGTTTTTTACTGCGTACAAATCAAATAAATAGCAACGCGTCGAGAAAGTTTTGCTAACCATAGCTGCAGAATAAGAAAATAGAGAAAAAAAAGCAAAAACAGTTTTGATTGAACTGAGCACATTTTAGTATTGGAAAGGAAACAGCAAGTAAAATAAAAATGCAAAGAACGAACGTGACGTATACATTATATTTACTGAATCTTGAATCTTGGCATTGAAGTTGTATATGAAACCTCTGCAGGCTTATGTTCAAAGGCTAGAGAAATTTATTATTATGTTTGTTTGTTCCCGTAATGACGCAAAAACCAAACACACACACACACGCACACACACTCGCAGACAACTTTGCTGCATGCGTTGAGCACACAGCGAGCAGCAGCCACATAGTCACTGACACACACACACACACACATACACTTACAGAGTCAGCGACACAGACGGAGACCGCCGTAAACGTTTCGCGCTGAGCCACGGGCATTGTTTATTTTTAGCTTGACAAATGCTCATACGCATAGCGATAGTCATATCTAGACACACACACACATACACACGTGAACACGTACATGTACACCCATGTATGTACACCCACCGGCACACACACTCGACAGAAGAAGCCCTGCCAGAGTACTGTGAAGCGCAGACACGCCAGACGCGCTTCATTAAATTTATGATTTCATAACGAGTTTCATTCTCATTTCTAGTTTCTGCAGCCATGAAACAAGGACACATGGACAAATGTGCCACAGCTTTAGACTTATGATGTTTTTGTTATTGGTTTTTTTTTTTGGTTCTGTTCTGTTTTATTGTTTTTCCTTTTTGTCATTTTTCGTTTTTCGTTTTTCATTATCATTTTTAATTTTTTTGCCATACAGTTTGATACAGTCGTGCTTGCGTTTTTGTATTTATACTTAAGATTTTTGCTGATTTATCCTTTGAAGTGACAACATGAGCTGCATGATTTGCTTTTTTTGCCTTTGTTTGTTTAATTTAAACTGTCATATGGGATAACTCTCATTAAAAGTATGAAAGCATAACAAAACAAATAACACAATGCCAAAAAGTTCATCTCATATACGATATACATACATATGTACGTACATACATATATACAATAAATTTGTAAATAATAAACTAAGCTAAGTAAAATTATATAAAATAATTTTTACTTCGAAGCAATGTTTTTATTTAATTTACATTTTAGGCATTACTTGCAAATTGCAGAATTTAACATGCAATATTATTATTTGACTTTGTATGTGGTCACTGATGTAAGCTGCAAAATTAATCTGTCACTTGCATTGAGCCAAAAGCTGCATAAAATGACGGGCATATTGACATATAGGCAAGGATGTCTCGCAGTCAAAGCCGACTCTGTCAATTAAGCAGAAAAACCACATCAGCTCAGGTGCTCAAGACGAAGAGTCGGCTGTGAGATTAAATTCACAAGACACTGGCACTGCATTCTCATTAAAAATATTCTGCAAAAACTAATTAAAAATTTTATTATTATTGCTTAGCAACCGAACAGTGTTGAAGTCAGTTTCAGCTTATGAAATTTAAAACAACAATTTGTACATAATACGCTAAGGAGCTAAACATTGCAAAATATATTGTATTGTAGTTTGGCTGATGAGTGCAGCTTCGCTCTCTTATGGTTGGAAAACGAATTCAAGAGGCTGCTGCACATAAACAGTTACGATCAAAGGCACGAGAGCGCTTACAAAAGAGCATAGTGAAGCTGTAATGTGTACAAGATATAAAACAAAATGTTCATTTTGCTCTCGACATATTCGCTGCTCTCTCCCTCTCTCTTTTTTCGGTTTTTATATGTGTATGCATGAATGCAACTTTTTTGCTAAGGTTTTATGTTGTTGTTGTAAAGAAATTTTAAAAATTCTCTTTTCGCCTGTGTTTAAGAACCGATATAATGAACAAATAAAAACAAAACAATCCAGAGAGAAAAACTGCGTCGCGTTCCAGCAAAAGGCTCAACATTTTTATGTATGTATGTATGTGCGTGTGTATGTATGCATGTATAGATGTTGATTAAGTGAGCAAATATCATTATGCAGCAAATTATTACAACGTCTGCGTGGCAAAATTGAATCATCCTCATCTATCGACGCATAACTTGACTTAAAGTTATTGCAAACAAATATTGCTCTAACGAAGCATATTCCTCTCATACCATAAACAGTTCGACTGATGTAACTTGTAACTGAAAATACTAAGGCATACAAAAAAAAAAGGAGGAAACTAAAAATAAATTGCAAAAAAAATAGAAAAAAAACAACGAAGGAAAACGCAAAAAGTAAAAAGAAACAGCAAATTGAAACCAACTTAAGTTTGTCTAGTGTAATCGATGCTTGAGCACAATCCAGGCGTCTGAGTGACTGTCAGCAGACTTCAGTACACAGTACTCGTCTCGTTCTCTTCCTCGGCTGTGCTTGACTTCCATGTACCGACGTGCAGTCACTAGTCACTCCTTGACTCCTCGGCTGTGTAGGACTGTTAACGAAGTTAAGACGCGACACTGTGCAAGCGCAAGCCAATGCATCAACTTGTCTGCTCTTGCTCTTGCTGTTGCTGTGGCTGTTGTTGTTATTGTTGTCGACTGCACAGCACAACTTAACCCTGAGTACAAGGATCACAAAATCGCTTTAGCACAAGTTTTTGCTATGACGCACAAGTTTACACATGCACGTTCATTCATGCCTGTTGACACCGTCGTTTTTCGATACTTTTCGTTTCTTTTTTTTCTGTTTGCTTTCTTTTATTTCTGTTGGCGTAGTTAGCGCAATCGTTTGTATGACAACATATCACATTTCTTCTTCTTAACAACATACCACATACATACATACATGCATACATGCTAATGATGCATTTAGTTTGTTAAAAAAGAAAAAAAAAACGAAAAGAAGCACACCATGATATTAGAAAATGCCTTGCAGCCATATAAGTAAGTTATGTCATGTTCATTGAAATTAGCGCAGCGCATTGCCAGCTGCCATTTATATATTGAGAATTTAAGCTGCTGTTGCTTAAACCAATTTTACCTGTCAAGCAGTGAGGCAGAACTCATTTCTTGTAGCAAGTTATAATTTAGTTGTGAGCTGCTTTTTAGATCATTTCAGCAATGCTAAGTAAATAAAAAATTAAAAATCATGTTAAATTGTTTGTAACGCTTTCAGTTAAACGTTACCAAACTAATTTTAATAATTGGTTTTTTATAACAATACATTTATGCTAAAGAAGAAAGTGGCATACTTATTCTTTTATAATAAATAAAGGTAAATAAATTTTTGCCTCTTAGCTAACATTTTTGAAAGCAATCAACATACCAACGCAAAAAACGTTTGTATGTTTTTTTTTTTTATTTTTTCTTGAATCTGCATTAAATTTTATTAGCATATTTTTTCTCTCATGCGTATGATTTATATTCGGCAGCGAAGTTTACAGAACGAATGCTCTTTGGTATTTCTGTTTTCTTTTCTTTTGCCTTTTTAATATTCTTGATGAGAGTTTACTGAGCAACTTAGCTTGCAAAACTAAACACAAAAACGTTGATTCGATTTTGCATTGTTTACATTTATGCTACTTCTCACTCATTAGTATTTATAGCATAATGGAAACTCTTATTTATTATAAAAAAAAAAAACGAAAAGAAAAAGTTAAAGAGTGCATTTTGGCTTGCAATGCTCTTTAAGTAGTTCTTCTGCTATATTTGCCTTTAAGTATGCTCTTCCGCAAGAGCTGCGCTTTGCTAAGCTGCCTGCCAGCGGGTTGGCTTATATAGATCGCACTCCGTAAAAGGCAGCCAAAATGTATGGTGTCGTCGGAAAAAAGAAGAAGCGGATTTTCGCTTGCGCATGCTGTGACTGGGGATTTTATCGAATGCTCGCAGGCGCAACCGCAACAGTACAACTAAAATATGGAATTGCATTTGCCGTTATACGAAATTGGCGATTTTTGAGCTTTCGTATGCATAAATTCAATTATTATTCAAAAATTATGTTGCATCATTTGAGAAATTTCAGCTGCCGGCAGTACTTGGCTGGCTGGCATATCGAAAATTCAACCAGAACAATGACTGGCTCTGCTTATGTGTGTGTGTGTGTGTGTGTGTGAGCATGTGTGTATAATAAGCATAATTCGTTGCATGCATATGAGTAATGCTGATAATGATTATGTGTGCGCAAGTCGATGTGCGTGACAAATGTGTGTGTGTGCATGGCACAAAATTCATTTTCACGCAACATTCGCAAATCGACTCGGCACGATGATGTTGAAAGCCACACTTGCATTCAGTGGCGTTGCTGTTGTCATTGCCATTGCGATTGCGATTGCCATTGCCATTGCCATTGTCGTTGTTGTTGTTGTTGTCGTTGTCGTTGCTGTCAATCGTTGACAATGTGCTAAGGACAACAACAATAACAACAACAGTCATGAATAAACTCTCGCATAAATTTGCTAAACACGCAGCCAACATGCAGAAAATGTTCAACATAAACTTGAAATTAGCAAATCGAAATGCCAATCTCCCAATGCTTCGCAGGCCAACTGCCCCCCCAAATGCCCCTCTTCCCCTCCGAATTTCCAACCAAAATGCAGAGCAACCACACTCGGTTGGTCATAAATTTTGTGTGCGCTGATAAACAATAAATTAACTTTGGCAATGGCATTGGCAATCGCCAGGGGCAGGGGGAGTTGGCATGGCAAACCAGCGCACGGCTTATTTCCGCTCAAATTCACAAGCAAATTTTCGTAGCTAATTCTGCGCTTTGTTTCAAATTGGGTGTAAGCGAATGTTTTTCAGCGATTTTTTCTTCTCCTCCATTTGCAAATTATCTTCTTTGCAGCACTTTGCATATTGTGGCACGTATTACTTGCCTCACTGTCATGCAGCACACGGCACGCAGCACGCAGCAAGCAGCAGACGGCGAACGGCAAATGGCAAACGCACATGCCCGCTCCGCTCTTGCCCAGCATGCGCCCCGGCTCCGTTATGCTGCTTAACTTATGTTCGCCGTAAATCGCAACATTTTTCTTGGCTTTACTGTTTTTGGTTTTTTTTTTTTTTTTTGTTTTTATTTTATTCTAATTTAATTTTGTTGTTTTTTTTTTTTGTTTTTTTTTTGGTTTTGTTTCAAAGTAAGTTTGTGATTTTGCGCTGCCGCTTTTTACGTTGCTTGCTACTTTTTGCCAGCTCTGAACTTTGTTCATTGCTTGGCAGCGCTTTTGTGCGCGGAAACGGAAATGTGCAACAGCAGTTCTTGTTGCTTAATGCGTTTATGCTCCAAATTCCAAAGTCTTACTGCAAAGCAAAAAAAAAAACAAACAAAAAAAGAAGAAGAAAGAAACAGCGAAAAAACCAAAATAAAGCAAATTGCACAAAGTTCGACTGACTGCGCTGAAAAAGCGACAAACAGCAGCAAAGAAGAAGAAGCAAAAGCAACAGCAGCAGCGAAATATACAACGAACTATTTAAAACAAGAAGCTAAGTAATGAAATAAATGCCAAATGAAAGAAATTCTTTGCTGCTTTTTTTCTTTTTGTTTAGTGCAAAGTTCGATCAACTATTGCGTACTCGTTTTTCCCTATCTCTCTCTCTCTCTCTCCCTTTCTCACTCTTATACATTGTCACCCTAATACTGTCTCGCTTTAGCCGATTTGCTCAATGACAGCAGTATGTCTCGTTCATTCGCCGCTTTGATGTACAAAGTTGCATTCATCAACTAATTTCAGTTTCCTCTTGCACTGACATTTTTTGCTACCTAAATTCTCGTCCTTGTGCGTAATAGATGCTGGCTGTTTAAGTTTCACTGCTGATATCAAAAAAGTTTCAATTCAGAAACTCAACAGGAAACCACTTTAACAGTATCGGAAAAAAAAGAAATATACTATACAAATTTACAAGTTGTCAATGCCAGCCAAAAAAAAAAAAAGAAAGCGCAAAAAAGGAGAAAAAAAATACAGAAGAAGTTCTTCCCATGAAACATTATAATGCTGTTATCAGCAGCAATGCGATAAACAGTTACACAGTTGATGAATACGACACTCGTTCCTTCTGTATTTCTTGCAGAATTTCAAAGCCCATTCTGTATTTGTCAACCGACTTCAGCCAGCAGCCAAGTATTTTTTTTTTTATTTGCGAAATTGTTTTTAATTAAACCTTTTTCTGATTTTTTTTTTTAATAGTCATATCTCTTTATTATTATTATTGTTTTCTAGGCGTTAATCAGCACTCAGTTTGTGCTATAAGATACCTGGTGTAGATCATTCTGATTTTTATTAAGAAAAACTTTTTTGTTTCTTGAGCTATCGTTTAATTAATAATTAATACAAATATAAAATTTAAAAAAAAAAATGAATTGAATTTTGTATTGAATACAGGGTATTCTATAGTCGAGTGCGTTCGACTATAGCTGCCGCCTTTCTAGTTTAAGATGAGTGTATAGACATTCATAAATATTCTTTCATTTTAATGCGCCTTTATTACAGAGTTCTACTGTATGTGACTTTCTTGGGCTATGCATAAAAGGAAACTTCTGTGAACGGTTTTTTAATAAGGAGTGATTTGCTATAAAACATAAAGTCAATAGGCAGCCAGTTTTGTGAATTTTCTTTGTTGCAAGTTTAACAAAGCATGCAGGCAAACATTTTATAGTTTCACTGCGCTGCTGCTAGGCAGTTTATTCACTTTCTTTATAAGGCATGCCTAGCCATGCACTATTTTTTGCTCTGCGATAATACAAAACTGAATACGGAGCGTAGCACATTTAATTGCATTAGCCCAAGTCATGCTTCTCAGCGCAGCCATTTAGTTGGCAAATGCCCTACAAAGCACAAAAGAAGACGCACATAAATCGCAGGCAGCACAAAGGCAGGCGATTTATGCTCACATGACCCAAGCATTTTTAAACAACATTGCGGCATTTTGTGCAGTTCCATGCCAAAACCCAAATGCTGCTTGCCTTGCCATCATTTTGCTACTCAAGTGATGTTTTTTTTTATCGTTTTTTTTTTGTTTTTATTTTTTAATTTAAATTTAATTTATGCCAAGGCATTAGCGCATAAGTAAGCGGCAGCTATTTTATAATTATATTTACATATGTACACATGCATATATATATATATATACTGTATGTATGTATATACTAAATATAATTTTCTTATAATTTTGTGCTTAATAAAGCAACTTTGTTTTTATGAAAATTTTCCACAGCGTTGCCGTTCTTAGGCAATTAAACGAAAGGATTTGTCTGAAGCCCCTTTTCAAAATTTGCTTAATACTCAAACAGCGCACAGCATTTCAATTCCAGACCAAAATCAAAGACAACAAAGCAGATTAATCACAGATAGAATCAAGCTTTGTATGCAAATTTTCTTAGCATGAAATGCGCAGCAAACCACACGCAAACGCCAAAACTCGTGCCCAATCGCTTTGTGTGTTCATCCTGGCAGCAAAAAATAATAAAACAAAAAAACTGGAAACAAAAAAAAAAAATATTAAAGCCTTCATACTTTCAACAGCTATTCGAAGCGTAGCAAGACATAAAAACAAAAAAAAAAAAAAAAAAAAACCGTCGACGTTGCGGCATCGGTTTGAAGCCTTAAAATGATTTTCAGCCTCAGTGTGTCTCTGGCGCTGTGAAGTCGTCGCCTCTCACCCGCGACTCAGCGAGTCGCAAGCGTTAAAATTTGTTTTATTTCAATTTTCGTTTATCTCGTTTTTATTTTTCCTATCTTCATTTTTTTTTTTTTTGTTTTGTTACAGCTTTATGCTTCTTTTATATGTTTCATTGTTTATAAATATTTTGTTTATATTTCTTATTGCAAAAATAAGAAAACAAAAAAAAAAAAAAAGTAAAATAATAATAAATACAAAAAAAGGCGACATAAATCCTTTTATATGCGGATTTTGCGCACGCTTATTTTGCAAAAAAAAAAACAAAAAAATAAATAAAATCAAAAAATTAAACAAAAAAAAATAAATAAAAAAAAAGCGAAAAAAGAAAAGCCAAAACAACATACAAAAATCGCGAGGCTGGCAAAAAGTTTAACTGATTACAGTGGGACGCACTGCGCGGCACATGCGAGCCTCAAAGCCAAAACAACCTTCGGTTATTTGTTTTGTTTTTTATATATATATATATATTGTTTTGTTTTTGTTTTTACTGTGTTTTTGTAAGCTTGTGTGAATTCAGCTTTGTTTTTGTAATACGCACACTTGCGCATAATAATACTTTTTTTTTTTTTTTTTTTGTTTTCTTTTTTGGTCCTTTTTTTTACTTTTTTTGTTACATACATATGTGAAGATTTTGTTTTTATGCACATAATGGGAAATATGAAATTCGAAGAAAAAATTAAAACTCAAAGGGAATGGCAAAAAGTGGCAGTGTGTGCAAGTAAAGCTATGCACAAAGGATATCATTGTTTGTTAGGGATTTGCTTTTTTTGCGGTTTGGTTTCTTTGTTTTTCTTTTCTTTTTTTTTTTTGATTTTTGTTTTTCTTATTATTATAAATTCATTTCAGTGTACGTTTGCATTTAAGCTGCCTACGCTTGAATTCTCGCAAATTTTTATCGCAATGCCAAAAAACCTTTCTCATTTACACCGTGCAATCTTACATAAGTATTTCTTTCAGTCTTCTTTCTTTTCCTTCCTTCTTTTTTTCCTAAGCATATTTATTTTGTAACTGTGATATTATTGTGTGTGTGTGGGTGTGTGTGTGTGTGTGTGTGTGTATTGATGTATGTGAAATTTACATTTAAAAATAATGCATATAATAAAAGTAAATAGAAAGTTGTTTTTTTTTTTTTTTTATTCTAACTTAAATAGGTATGACTTTTCCCATCGACGTAATCACTCATTGACTCAGGCTGGTTCTTTGTATTCATATTATTCTTCTTTTTCTGCTTTGCTTTTTGCAGCCTACACAACCACAATGCCATTGGCGGCGACGACCACAATCTCAGCATCGAATCTGTTGCCCTATTTCGACTTCGATGTGCCGCGCAACTTGACCGTCACCGTGGGCCAAACCGGCTTCCTGCACTGTCGCGTGGAACGTTTGGGCGACAAAGATGTAAGTAGTTAGCTTAGCATTAAAAAACACAAGAAAAAAAAACAGAACAAAGAAGAAAAAATTTATAATAAAATTACGCCGAAGAAAAAGAAAAAAGAAACGTTGTAAGAAAGACGCAAGTGATTTATAAGCCCCTACCTATCAAACGCTGCCGTTGATACGTCAGTCCATGAGTCCATCAGGCTGTTTAGCCTTTAGCAAAATTTGATTCAAGCTGCTCATCAAACTGCTGACTTTGCGCTTCATGCAGCCGCGCTGCCGAACGAACGATTCATTGAGCCATGCAGCCAGCCAGCCAGCCAGTCATCCATCCATACAAGCCTCCAACCAACCCCACAACTATTCATCTATCATTCAATCATTGTCTCGGCCAGAGTGATTGCCAGCGCGCACTCGTGCTTTCACTTGTTCCCTCACTCGCTCGCTCGCTCGTTCGCTGGCTCACTGGCTCTTTCACTTCCTCTCTGTCACTCCTACTCGCTGTGGAGTGCACTTGATTGAAGGCCATTGTGTTGTTAACCCTTCAAAATGTTTTTCATAGTTTGTCTAATATGTCAACATCACGAACACATTAGGCCGCCCACCGTAGCTAATCATGGGACATGCACATCCTAATATACGCGCATTCGCTTTTTGACGCCCACTCACGCATATACGCACGCATATACGCACGCACGCACGCACGCAGGCATAAGTAGAAGCAGAAGCAGAAGCAGACGCTCGCTTATACACGCATTCAATGCTAAGCCGTTAGCACAACTTATGGCAAATTGCTGGGCAAGTTTTTCTTTAGATTTAACACACACTCACACACACACATACACACACAAACAAAGGCACACGTAGGCATGTATAGATGTATGGCTGGCTGGCTGACTGGCTGACTGGATGGCTGGAGCATAGAAGAAAAACGAAATCAGTAGAAGACAAATCTGTTTCCAGTGAAAGCAAGGACAGTGACAAAAGTGACAAAACAAGCCGGTAGGCGGCATCGGCATCGGCATCGGCATCTATGCACGTCAAATGAGCCCATGGGCTTAAGTTTGGGCCAAATGACTAATTTATGAGCCATCAATCACGTGACTGCTGTCAGTCATTTGGCATATGTCATTCCTCGTGCCCGTCGTGTTGGTCGACCAAGAAATTTGCGTTGCTTCACTGCCTTTGCTTGCCGTGTGAGCCACCGGAAACGGATGTGTGCTACGCAATATGCACGCAGCAAGCAGCACGAAGCAATGAAGCAGCGCAACACAGGAAAAAGGAAGTGTCAAGTTAAACCACAATTCCGCCATTATTCACTTAAGAAAAAGGATCATCAACTCGAATTCATTTACAAAACTCTCAAAGTCAAAATCTACAAGTCAATTATGCCTGCAAAGTGTGTGGCACAATAAACGAAATAAAAAATAGAAAAAGAAAAAGAAAAAAAAAGAAAAGAATTGGGATGATGAAAGCTGCTCTCGCTCTCGAGGAATTAGCCAACGTTAAGCTCCTTAAACAGCGGTCAGGTCTCTAGCGAACGAAATTAGACAGCAGTTGGACTGCCGACTGCCGGATTGTGGATGATATGCTGACAAATCAAGTTCGCAGTGCCATGCACGGATTTAACATCTTCCACTGTTGTTGTTGCTGTTGTTTCTGCATTTGCCGTTGCTGCTGTCACTGTTGCTGTCACTGTTGTTGCCGCCGCTTCCATTGGCTCCTTGGTGGCCAGCAACTGATTCGCGGAGCGATCCATGTATGCCTCAATCGCATCGGACATCATGTAATTGGCAATCGGAAATTGTGGCGGCATTGTCGGCGGCACACCGTGCTGTGGCCTCGACTCGTCTGACTGTTGCTGCTGCTGCTGCTGCAGTTCCGGTGTTTCTGGCAGGCTCGCCTGCGCTTCCATGTCCTGCAGATCGTGATGCGTGAACATGGACACCGTCGATGCCGCATCCTCGTGTCCTGTTTTGCCTGGATGTCGAAACGGTCGACGATTCTCCAGTATCAGTTTAATATCTCGTGCCGATTGCCACCAGCTGCAGCAATTGAATGAAGTTGAAGTTGAAATTGAAGTTGGTTTTTGGTTAAGCAGCAATTTGCTGCGACGATAACCATAATAGTGACAAGAACGCTAACGTTAACACTTACCGATACCAGGGTGTCAGTTGGGATTTGATGAGCATATAGACATTCGCAAAGTAAACGGTTATCTGCATGAATAGCAAAATGCATATGTATTGCCATTGCAATATATTATCGTCTAGGATGGCTCGACACTTACGGTCATAAATAAAAAGAACAACATCCACGATTTGGTCCACAGCTTGCTGAGGCCCCACGATTGTGTGTGCAGCGCATAGTACTGTATGCCCACCAGCAACGTGCCGACAATGCCGAATGCCACCAAGGTCAGCAGCGAGAACATTTGGCAGTCCTCCTGCAGCGCACGGCGACTCATTGCGCGCGAATACCATAAGCGCAGCGACTGCAGGCATGTGTAGCTGCAGGTGTGCAAGTATTACAACAACAACAAAAACAAGCAACAAAACTCAACATGAAGCCTGTCCCAGCATGGCCATATGCACAAGTTCATATATATATTGCCAAAGTTTCAAAGTCAAGTGTACAGCAAACGCAAATGTAAACGCAAAACACATCTGCACCGCTCTGCACCGCTGCCCTCCGATCATTACTAGCCGTGTCAAGTGTGGCCGAGTGCATGGCCACGTGTGCAGGAGTTCGCTTCTAAAGCAGGCGGGAAAAAAAAAACAAAAAGAAGAAAAGTGTGCTGTCGTGTCCCCTATGTGCGTTTACCAGACACACACACACACACACACACACACTTTGAAAGTGGCAACAGCGACACTAAGCTCCCCCTGTTGTGTAGTGTTGGAAAATCGCTGACTGCAAGTTTCTGAAAGTATGCTTTTGGGTATGATTATTGCACAGTTTGCATTAAAAGTATGCGACAAGTTGCCATCAGATTATAGGCACAATTTGTTTATGTCTGCGTAGTGCAAAAGTCGGGTAACGGAAGGATTTGAAATTATTTGAACCTTTCAAGCACATCAGTCATTATCTACAGTAGTAATTCACCCCCCAAACTGGATCATTCCCAAAATCATACTGTAATTCGTACAGAATTGAAAAAAAATTACCTCATAGTGCAGATTGATCCCAGTTCTAATAGATCCTGATTAGCGAGTTCCTACTTTATATGGATGTATGTGTCTATATATACAAAATTCGTTATGCAGTCGAACTTCCATAACTCGTGACAATAACGTTGAATTTTTAAACATTTTAGTATTTATAATACGAATTTTCTACTGTGCATAATGGGACTTCGAGTTATAGAAGGTTGAATGTGCTGCAAGTTTATTCTTATAATTTTGTTATTCCCGTGGATCTCGTAAGACTCGTTCGGTACTCTAAGGGAAAGAGAATTAGGTGCGACTGCATTTATATGTACATATATGTAAATGTGGTTGGATTTTCCAAATTAATTTGAAACGTCTGTCCGGCTGTTGTGACACACTGCTCACTCTAAGGTTGTTGTGAGAAACTATATATATAAATTGCATATACCAACTTTCTAGAAAAATTCTTTATAATTTAAAAAAATAAGCTAAACATAAAAGCAAAACTTGGCGAACATCATTAGTATAATGCTAACTAAGGAAGTTCAGTTTTGTTAGACTCAACATAGTGTTGATAATTTTTAAGTAATATTATGTGGCCAATCATAGTAGGAACTCGCTAATCCGGAACAATAAAAACCGGGCTCAATTCAGACTTTAAGGTATTTTTTTAAAGTACTATCTGGATTATAGTATGATTTTAGTAACGATAGGGTTTGTGGGGGTATCCAGATTACACTATACAAAATGGAACTGAAGTAGGCGAGCGCCTGGAAACTTTTACATTGCAAAATGAAGAAATTAATATTTTTTATATATATATTTGTTCACATGGGTATGGGGCTTTAATGTCGCTTTTGATATGGAAGCAGCAAATATGCATATCTCTCATTATCGTCACAGAATTGTTAGATTTTTGTCAGTGGCTAATTAAGTCAGTGCAGAACACAGAAACCACACCAGTGTGCGAGAAATCTTAACCTCGCTTTGGAAATAAGTTGAACTGAGCTGAACGCAAGACTATTAATTGTATTAATTAAAATGCGCTCTTTTGGCTGTTGATCTAACCTTACAGTGGAACATGGATGCCTGTCTGTGTGTGTGTGTGTGTGTGTGTGTCTGTGTTTATTTAGGTCTGCGTGTCATTTTGCTAACACAGACTGGCTTTGATTTTGCACTGCTTTGTGGTGTGTTGTGGCTGCTGCGTTTAAGTGTAGTTTGCTGTATTTTTTTTTTTTTAAAGGTAAAAATAATAATAATAATAATTATAAGTGTAACTGTGCTGCTGCGTTGCTGCTATACCCTGCTGACTAAACATACTAAAGCAGGCAAATGCATTGCGATGCGAATCGATGCGATGTGATGCGATGCGTTGCGATGCATTGACACTCACCGCAGGGTCTGCTCCGTGTTGTAGGTGAACTGGCATAGCTCGCAGGTCGTGCAGCGCGAGGTGCTAATCCAACGTTCCAGGCAATGAATGTGCACATATGTCAGCGATCCCTTGCACAAACATGGCGAAACAAGTCTGCAAACAGATAAAAGCGACCGTATTCTGGTTACACGCTTGCATACATGCTACATACATGCAAGCAAATAGCATAGCAGCATGCCATGCTTATACTTATGATATGCATGCATATACACTATGTATATATCTATCTGTATGTATATATGTATGTATATATGTGTGTGCATATGCATGTGTATGGGTATGTGAAGTTAAACACGTTCATACAATGGTAAATCCCCGCTGAGCGCAAACGCAAACACTCGATACGAGTGCAGGATACGTGAATGTAATCGACACTTTGGCAATTAATGCCAATTTTTGCATTGTATAAGGAGAATGCATAAATGGCGAAACGGGTGGTGGGGGGTGAAAAAAAGAAAATTTAATTGCATTATAAATTGTGCAGCAATTAGTGCATGCCAATGGGCAACATAACGCTGCGCTATTGAGGCTAATTATTTAAATAATTGAAAAAACAAAAAAAAAGAGAGGAGAGGAGTGGAGTGGAGTGGATTGGATGGTGGAGAGTAGATGAGTGAAATGCAGCTGATGTTGTGTTGCACACTTACTGCTCAGGATTATCGGCATTGTGACAGATGCGACAGACCAGCGAACCAATCGACGGCATTGAATCGCTCGGCGTCGGCAAATTCTCCAAATCGAGCGAATTGAACTGTGTCTCCATGTCTTCGTATTTGGGCCGCAGCACGCGTGACAGTTCGGCGGAGCACGATGTGCTGGTGGCCGCCACTAGAGCCGCCTCTGTGGCACTCATTATGGCTCCCGAACAGCTGGGTATGGGCTCCAATGCTGGCAGATTGCTCTTCAATGCCAAATCCAAATTGTTCACGCCCGATAACGATTTGAGACAGTCACTCAACTGACTTGGATAGTCATCACTTTTATAGCTATCCGACTGTGATCTGTTAATAAGATTATATCGCTGCTGCAGCACATTGTCACAGTCAATGGGTTTCTCGCTCAGACACGTCTCGACGACAATAAGAGAATTCAGTTTGACCGAGCAGCCGTCCGAGCTGGTCTCCGAAACGAATGGCTCCGCTTCGATTTGCAGTGTTGTGTCGCCCTTGGCATTTTCATCAACATCCATGGCTGTTCGTGCGGCATTGCCTGTAAAGCGATTACCTGAGCATTGGCTATAAGCAAAATGGCAAGTTTTCGAGTTTTCGAGCTGAATTTCCGCTTACCCTCTTCCGTATAGTCCATGTTGCTTACGGTGCTGGTGTCTTTTTGACTTTGATGTCTTCTTCTTAACAAAATTTGAATTTTTCTACTCTTAAGTTGAAGTCACGTTTTGTTCTTTAATTTGTGGTTAAACACAAACAATTTTAAAACATTTTTAACTAAACTAGTGAATTTTAAACAGATTTACAACGCTGTGCCGAAAAAATCAAAGACTGTTTGATTCATTTCCCATACACAGAATGTTCACATATGTATATACACAATATATATCCTTGGCTATTGATTTCATATTTGAGTGATATTCTCTAACATATATGATTTGATGTTTTTATATAGCCCAGGCTAACTCAGTCCATCTCTTTGTGTTTCTTACATGAATTTCGTTCTAGCTATCTAAGAAACCAAAAATTAATAAAAATTATATATGCAAGTCCTGTAAGTCGACAATAATTTAAAGGAAAGGAAGCCAGCCAGTAATTATTAATGCAGCAGCTTGCCAGGGTTGTTTGTTTTTATTTTATTTAACTTTCTCAGCTTTATACATATTTAATAATTAAAGTTAAACTTAAATCAGCAAATACACGCAACTTTTATGGCTACTGCTGCAATGCAATTTTTTGAGACTATTGCCTGCTGAAGCGCGCTTTCGTTGCCAAATAAACCATGCAGCTGTGAGCACTTGGTGCAAGCTGAGTATGCCAATTGCTTGGGCTATTAGCGCAGCGGACATTTCTGTTGCTCCAACTGCAGCCAATGGAATTGCCTTGCAAGTTTAGGCAGCTTAGTGAACACAGCCCAGCCACAGGCACACACTCGCCTATGGCAAAAGCAGTGGGTAGCTGCAGCACAAGGTAAGTGATGCCACTTAGAGCACATGTTGGGTCCTCTCAACTGTATGCAACCAGATGCAGAGCTTTTAATGCAGCGCACTTAGCCTGTCTATACTTGTGATGAAAAGAGTTGCTAAGCAAGATGTTATTCTCCTTCTAACTAATGCTGGGCATACTTGCTTGCAGTTTTTCCGCTTCATTGCTGCAGTTATGAAATAAATGTTGCGTTAAGACCCCTAGGCTCGCCTGGTTGCATGATTTCCTATTAGGCAGTGTTCTGTTAGCGTTTCTAGTTGTGTCATATGCCTGTTTATGTTCTTAAAGAGGCGTTGATTCAGCCTCGTCCATGGCTACTGCACAGATAGCAAGAATAACAAGAAATCTATTTGCATGCTCTTACATATTGACAACCTGAGCTACTTTGCCTAATAGGATACTCACAATAAGATTTGAGCTGCTGGCTTACGTCAAACACTCAGCATAAATTTTGTTATTTTGTTTTTTATTTTTTTCATTTTATTGCGCATCACTTGTGTGAGTTAGTAGCTTCCTGTTAATACAACTTTTTATGCTTAAGTTTTATAAATAGAATTGGCCCTTAACCTTTTTGTTTTGAATTTGTTTTTTTTTATTTAAAATATAAAGAAGAAGAAGAAGTAAGAAAAAATAAAAGCTTAAGCTAAATATACATTTCAGATTTAATTCGCTGTGCCATTAATGCCCCGAAGTCATTTCATTTTTAGTCTGATCTTGAATTATTAAAGACGGTTGCGAAACCATGCGCTGTCACCGCTGTCCCTTGCGATTTGCTCAATCAGCATCAACACAAGCCAAGATTAAAAATGTACAAGTAACGACACGACACGACACGATACAACACAACACAACACGACACGATACGCTACAACACGACGAACAGCAACTTCATCAGGTGAAATTCCTGTGAAAATTTCGTGTTTCTCGTTAAGTTTCATAATGAGGGAAGTTCGCTTTGCAAAGTCGCTGCTCTCGTTGGTAATTTATGTCTGCACTCGAAGTCAGTTAGACCTCAAATAACAACTACGCCTGACTGCATCACTTCCTGGCCAACTGCCTAACTTCCCTGCTCCACTCATTCTCTCATCCATCCATCCCTTCAAACTCCTAACCTTCCATTCTCCCATCATGCTATGCCGCCTTACTGCCTGACTGGCTGACTGCCTGCCTGCCTGCCTGCCTGCCTTCCTGCCGGAAGCCTGAATCCGCTTGTTCAAGTTGACTTCACAGCATAACGCAAACGCAAACACAGGCGGCCGGTGCGTTACAGCGAGCGTGTGTACGCAACTTGATTTATTACACCGGCAAGGCAGCAAAACATTCACACCAAATGAATGAGAATGAAAGAAAGCAAAATGAAAGCGAAAATGAAAATGAAAATTATGTTAAAACATTATGAACATGAAAAGTTGACGCCTAAAATGAGTTAAGGACACACAATGATTCAGCACACGACGAGAAATGAGTTAAAACAGTGAAATTAAAGTGTAACGAATCCTTTTTCAATGCTTCACCCAACTGACAATGAGTGAAAGCGGTTAACAACTTTCTTGCTTCCTTTTACTTTTTTTTCCATTTTTTTTCCACTTTTTTTCTGTTGCTTCATGTTGCCACAGCATTGCGTGATATTTATATATTCTTTTGCAAATAAACACTTCAACATTTGCAAGATATTTAGGAAAATAATAAAAAAAAAAAAACAAAAAAATAAAAAATAAAACGAAAAGACTTAAGTGTCATTAAAGTGCAAAAACTTGGTTAAAAAGCCCAATGGCAAATATACAGTTCAGTTTCGTTGAAGTCAATGAGATAAAAAAAATTAAACGCAAAATATAAAATAGAATAGCAAAGCAAAGCAAACAGAATCCAAAAAAAAAAAGAGAACAAAAATACAAAAATAATTTGCATTGAAAATTTCATTAGTTGTTGAAACAATTTTTAAGTAACAAAGTGCGCACAATTTCATGCCTTTTAAAATTTTAATGAAATTTTCACACCATTTCCGGTTAGTGGCAACAAAATAACTATCAAAAACAGCAACAACAACAGCAACAACAACAACAAGCAATGTTGGCCATACAGTAACAACTGCGAGGCAAAAGTAAAAACGGCAAAGAACTTATATACAAGAGACTGCAATGACTGTAGCAATGTGTGTGTGTCTCTCTGTGTGTGTGTGTGTGTGTGTATCATGCTCGACTTTGCTGAGGCTAGACACTCAGCGTAGTGCAAGAAAACTTTTTAATGTATTTTTGGCAAGTTTAGATATAAACACACACACACACATGCACAAACACATGCACATACGCATGGCCATGTCATGACAAAAGTAGGTAAAGCAACAGCAGCAGCAGCAGCAGCAGCAGCAGCAGCAGTCAAAAACGTAAACGAGAACTAGAACGAAAAGCGAAAAGCAAAACTGAAACTGAAAACAAAACCTAACGAACCCAAAAAGCCATTTCAGGCAACAACAAGTGAAGAAGACGAAGACGATAACGAAGACGAAGACAAAGAAGAAGAAGAAGTTTACTTTGCAAAAAACCGACTAAGTGTAAAATAATATAAAACTATCCGCTTGGGTGTTTATTTAAATCGAAAGACGTTTGCCAACTGCATCCCAAAGCACAAACTTTTACACTTCTACACAAATAAACAAACAAACACACAAACAAATAGACACACTCAGATAAACACACACACACTCACACACACATACACATACACACAGAGCAATAGTTAGAGAGAAACAACTGCAGAAGAATTCTATTCAATTTACTGTGGCCACTTTGCAAAGGCAAAGTTAACTTGCGGCCGCTGAACGTTGAACGTTGAACGATGAACGATGAGTTTTGTGCGACGACCCAAAATGTCTTCAGCGGTTGAGTTGTAAAACTTTTCACTTTTCGTATCATTCCCTTTTGCAGGTTTTTGTTATTTTTTTTTTTTTTTTGATTTTCTTTTTTCTAATGAAATATTAAGAGATCTCATGATTAATGCGAACTGGTGTGAAGAATTATGTTGCGCCATTTAGGCAAACGATTTCCCCCCGCACAAAGTAAAGCTTCGCCAAACTCTGGCATAATTTCACTTTAATGTTATCCAAACTCCTTTAGCGCAGAGCAGCAGCAGACATACTGCCAAGTGTTGTCGGCCATGAGAAATATGATTTCGCTTTAGTTTTATTTATTGTTGTCTTTAAGCCGTAAAGTTCTTAGCCCATTTGCCATTGGTGAACCACACAATTGTACAAAAGGGCGCAGCTCGAGCGGAGCCGCCATTAATTATTTATTAATGATATGTTCATGCAATTGCTGCTTAACTCACAATTAAATCACATCTTTATGTTAAACAGCAAACACTAATCAGTATGTGTGTGAAGTGTGTGTGAAGAAAGAAATAAATTAAAAATGTTATGGCGGAGAGAATGCATTTTGTTAACCTGCCATGCATTTGGCCTAGAATGTGGTGACTTTATCAGTTGCAATTCCATTTACTCACACATACAGGGTGTGCCATGTGGCTCGTCTGTGAGTGAAATATAATTTAGAACTTTATTTATTTTGCCTTTGCTTTGTTGGCACACCTGCACTCGCAGCAGTTCAAAACAGACAATGCTTTCAAGTTGAAAATGAGCTGCCATGATCACAATATCTTCAATGTCACTTTTGTATAATCGTTTATGTTGGCCTGAGTTTCTTATATGATGTTGTGTAAACTAAACTTGGCAGGAATGATTTTGCCAAAGACTATGAACATGGCAGCAAGCATACGACGCCTTAACCATGTTCACTGTGAACAGCGCATGCAACAAAATTGAAAAACTTTGCCATCATAAATGAAATACATCAGCGCACCCAGCAGATGTAATCCTCCCTGTTTTTACATAAATACAGATTTACTGACATATGTAGATAGAAGTTGGCTTTTAGTAGCTGTACGCTTCCGAAAATAATTTTTTACAATGCTTATTAGCTTCATTACCGTTGCTCGATAACTTGCATACAAAAATTTTTCAACAAAAGCAATGACGTATTTATTAAGCACTTTTAAAAAAAATTATGTCACCCAAAAAAAAAAAAACAAAAAAAAAAAACAAAAGGATACCAACCTATTGCTGCCGATTACAAATACAAGAAAACGAAAAACAGTTAAATTATTCGAGCCATTCTCAATTGTTGTAGCTTTAAGCACATTTGGCAATTCATTTTTATAAATATTGTTCATGTATTTAGATGTATAGATAATTTAGGATAATTTCATTTTAGCATAGATCAATGAAGCAAATATTTTTACGATTAGAAATTCAGTTGAGTCATGAATCCTGGTCAAATTAAAATGAAATGGCACAATTGCTTGTATGTAACACCAGCGACATACGGAATGTCCAGAGGCATCCAACTGTAAATGCTTGCTTGGCATACATGACGTATACGTATTCGTATTACGTATTTGTATTTGTACTTACTAATTGTATGATGTGCCGTCCGTCTGCTGCTTGGCTGGCTTGGCGCTCGCACTGCCGCATTGTTGACATATGCGTGTGCGTATTTACACAGTTAAAGATGCTGAAGGGCTACTGGCAGCAAACAAAACTAGAAGGCTTTTAGTGTTGTAGTGCTGTGAGTGTGCTTAGGCACCTAATTACTCGGTTGTCCTTGAAAGTGCTTTTATGACTTGCCATGCGATGCCATGCCATGCCATGCGATGCGATGCGATGTGATGCGATGCCATGCTATGCCGTCATAAGAAAGCCCAGCATACAAATTTAAATTCGTTCAGGCATCAGTTGAGATATTTGCTTATTTATTTTGCTCGTGTTTTTGTTTTATGTTTTTTTGCTTTGCTTTCGTTTTCATCTTGTTGTTTTTTTTTTTTTTTGTGTTTTTGTTTTTATGTTTTTGTTTGTCTATGACACTATGCCGGAAGTCCCATTAAAATGCGCCAAGTTATTTATTTCGTCCTTTAATTGCGTCCTTTCACACACATTTTTGCGCATATTTTCTCACAGGAACGTGCTACAGACACAAAATAAACACAAGCTCCGTGCAGGAATTTAGCGACACACTCGTCGCATAAGCGGTAAATAGGCGACAAGAAGACGTACACCGTTCACCTCTTTCGCGTCTCTGGCCCGCCCGATAATTTATAGAGCCAGTTCAATTTAAATTCGCTTCATTACTGGCGCCAGTGGCATTCAAAGGATAACAATAACAACAACAAAAACAACAACAACAAAAACAAACAGCAACTGTGAATAGTAAACAGAAAATAGTGTCGAGTATTACACGACGCATCGACCTCAGGGCAAACTCTCGGCCAGTGACAAGGAGAAAAGAGAGCGAACATTAGCGCCATAGAGCGAATGCGCGTGCGAGTGAGACAGGGCAAGGCATAAATAGAAAGCGCACAGCCTACGATTGTATATCATAAAACTTTCGTATGGAAAAGTTTTACAACCAAATGATTTTTATTTTTACGAATTACGTGACTGATTCCTTTTTAGCCTGAATGATTCGCCTACGAATCGTCTTGTTTATGCGCATCCATTGTAATGTATATGTTTGTACATATGTATGTATGTTCTTTTGTATGTGTGTGTAAGTGTGTGTGTGTGTGCATGCGCCATCGATATTCGATAGCTGTTGCTATTTTGATATTGGCTCAAGCAAAAGGATTAGCCACTTTTTGTATGCCATAATGTTTCAATTTATTATCGTTTTTGTTGTCGTGGCCTTTCTGAAATTCTGAAAAGACGCGCAATTAAAACGTTTAGAACGTTAATTTAAAAAGTTTTCGTAAAATTTCCATTTCAACATTGTAAGAGCGGGGACGAGTGGGAGTGAGAGACAGAAAAAGACAGAGAGAGAGAGAGAGAGAGAGAGAGATTGGAGAGAGCAACAAATATCAACTTTAAATAGGTGCCAACAATGAACTATGCCCGCAGGTCAACTTTTAAAATTTCATAGCATATTTTTCGGCGCGGCGAAACTTTGTTGAGCGTAATTAAAATTAAGTAGCAGAACAGCAGCAACATAATCAACAACAACAGCAACAATAATAATAACAACAACAACAGCTGTAAGAACAAGCATAAGAAGAAGAAGAACAAGAACAAGATGATGAAGAAGAAGATGTAGGCAAAGACAAGCAGAAAGCAGCAGCAAAAGTAGCAGAGGCAGAAGAAACGGTAACGATGATACGAGAAAAACAATAACGAGAACAGCGAAAACGACAACAACAACAACAACAGCAAGAACAACAAGAACAACAAACGGCACAATGGCAATGGCAATAGCAACAAAACTAAAGTCATTAAATAAATCTTAAACAATGTGCAAAAGGGACAAAGGACCTCATAAAAGTATTGCAAACAGTCGAAGGGAAATGTCACACAAAAGCCTAATTTAAAGCAAAGGCCAAAGCGAAATCATTGTTAATGGTTTCGAATTTCGCAAAACACAATAACCGAGTAAGCCAGTAAGCAGGCGAACAGCCGCACACGCAACCACCCAACCAACCACCCAGCCACCCAATCAAACACCCAGGCAGCCAACCACTTACTGAGCCACCCAGTCAGACAGTCAAACAGTCAGCCACCCACATAGGCATCCAGCGCCAGCCCAACCAGCCAAGCCAGTCAGCAAGTAGGGCAATCAAATGAAAATGTAATTCAAACAATAATAAAATTCGAAAAAAAAAAAGAAAAAAAAACCAGCAGAGACAAAAAAGCAAAAAACGAAAAATCATGAAAGTCAAGGAAATAAGTAAAGACCTTAACGTAGCGTACCATACTATACTGTAGGCTACAATACCGTACCGTACTTAACTCTCAGAGCCCAGGCAAATGAAGCAATTGGCAAAAAAGTGGAAAACATTCTAATGCTGTTTCAGTTGCTGTTGCTGTTTGCTGTTGTTGTTGCTGTTGTTGTTGCTGTGCTTTTGCTCTTTCAACTGATTGAATAATATTTGCGGCAATTCAAAAGCATTGCGGCAGCAGCATTTCATCGGCGTTGACATTGTTGCCTTGCCGGCCAGCCAATCTGATTGCGGCCTTAGGTGCTGACATTGTTTCAATGGCTGCCAGGCGACTCGAACCCGGCAACGTGTTACGGCGGTACGAGATACTGGATACAGGGTGCGACGGGTACGGTGCGTCTGCTAAGCGCATCTTACACAATTGTACTGTGTCCTGTGTCTTGTCTGCTGTGTCCTGTGTCCTGTGTCTCGCGTCTTGTTGAACATGCCAAATGATTTCGTAAGTCCTTGCTGCAAACACACAATCGCAGCATAATGTCTAAGAAATGCTGATGTAGCTGGTTTTTTTACTTTTGTTTTGTTTTTTTTTTTTTTTTGCTTTTCATTTTATTTTATCACCCCTTGACTTTGATCAATGCCCTATGTCAGTTTGGGCATATGGGCAACCCTTTTCAAGCGAGGCGAGAATACTTTTGCTTTTGCCGTTTACAGCTTGAAAACTTTCTTTGTAATCTGCTGCGCATGCTGACATACACAAAATACCACAATAACACACACATACTCACACACACACACACACACACAGCAACACGCGCCAACAAAAGCCAAGTGTTGACGTTGCCTTCGTCTTGCTTACAGGAACTAAGCGTTCCTATGCCTGCTCTTTGACCTTAACTTATTGCCATTGTGTGCGTGTGTGTGTGTGTGTGTGCGCGTGTGTCCGCATTGAGTTAATTATTTAAGTAATTATTGGTTCTTTTCTTTTCTCATCTGCTTACAGGTTTCCTGGATACGCAAACGCGATCTACACATACTGACTGCGGGCTCCACAACTTACACATCGGATCAACGTTTCCAGGTTGGTTACACGCCTTTGCCTAGCACTGCTGCAAAGCATTTGCTTATGGTTTCCTTTATGTAAATGTTAGGTCATACGTCCCGAGGGCTCCGGCAATTGGACACTACAGATAAAGTATCCACAGCCACGCGACTCCGGTATCTATGAGTGTCAAATCAACACCGAGCCAAAGATGTCGCTATCATATACCTTCAACGTTGTCGGTAAGCATTTACAGCAGCCAACAATAACAACAACAACAACAATATAAATATATATAAATAAGAACAATTTAATATACTTTAGCAGTTTTTTTTACATAAGTCTATATGCTACACTACACTACAAAATATTCGCTGTAATGTAATGTGACCCACATATTGTATTTAAGTTCAAATATTTCAGGTATTTTTTTGTGCATTTTGCTTCTTTTTTTTTTTTTTTTTTTTCTGGTTATATTACTTGTAGCATTTTTGCTAAAAGCCGCACTCAGAAACTCTTAAACGGCCCGAGAAGTCACTTGGCTTTTGTTTATACTTTTGCTTTTGCGTTTGCGTTGCCGTGTAACGCCTGACTTTTTGTTAAAGTTTTTTTTTTTTTTTGTTTTTTGTTGTTTTGCTTTTTACAGCAAATATGTCACTTTGTCATGTCTGGCTGAGGCGTGGCATATTATTTGCCTTGCCTTGCCTTGACTTGACTTGGCTTGGCTTGGCTTGTCTCTTAAGGGCGCCTTCATTAGCCCATGGCAGCCGCAGCAGCATCAGCAGCAGCCACAGCAAGGCTGCTTAAATGGCAACACATGTCGACTATGTCGGCATTTTGATAACTTTAACAAGGGAAAAGTTGAATGGCCCACGTGAAATTTTCGGCATCCTATATGCACATACATATGCACGCATACGTACGCAGGCATATAGAGAAACAATTTGATTACACGTGCTGCGTCCCAAAACTATGCAAAGCATTTGCAAGTTTAAACCCTTCAATTAGGCTTAAACAAAGTAATAAGCACCCAAAGCCAATTCCAGGCTCGATTACATTTGCCTACAACAAATGCGCACAGACAACAGACAGCCGACAGCAGGCAGCAGGCAACCACCCACAGCCAATAGCCAACTGCAACTGAAAGCATTTCCTTGTCATGCGGCTCATTGCTTCATGCTTGGCTGGCATAAGCCAGCCTCACATTCACAGCCAATGTGCCAACGTCAGCGGAGACGCCAACGCCAACGTCAAAGCCAAAGCCAAAGCCAACACTCGCTGACCCACCACAAAATTTTGAAGTCAGCCCTAACTTGCACACACACACACACACACACACACACACACACAAGTGCTGCTGCCCTACTGACTTTGTAGCATAGCCTGGTGGCCATGGCCATGTCCATGCCTGTGCTCTGTTAGCTCGTGCACAAACCACTGAAGTGATTACTTTTATGTAATAGTCAGTCAAATTTGCTTAAGAAACTCAAAGCTTTGCAAGGCACCAAGTAAGCGGCAATGGCAGCAGAAGCCAACTTGAGTATGCCACAGTGCCCAGTTTGTGTCCTTTAGTTTGCGGCTGTGCGTTTCGAAACTTCTCGTATGCCATGCCATGCATATAGCATATATAACATATAATATATGAGTGTGCTACGGTCATTTTGCATGTTGAGCTGAGCTGAGCTGAGAGAAATTTTGTAACTGTATATCCTGCTGCATAATGTTAGCTGAACATGTGATTGCGAAAATTCAAATTCGATTATGTGCAAATTGGCTTTCATAAGTCCGCAATGCTTAGACACTGTTATTTACACACATACACACACACACACACACACACACACACACAAACATATGTATGTGTACACATGCAGGAATTGCTGTTGAGTTATCAGGCAGCAGGCTTGTCGTCAATACGCCGGCAACATACTCGCATAAGTGCGATTGAGCTGCTCTGCTGCTTGGCTATGCTCTGCTCTGCACTGCTTGGCCAATGTTCAGGATTATGAGCCGGCTATGACCGTAGTCGACACTCACTATTATTTGGTGATTAACTTTGCTCCTTAGAGGCTAATTGCTGGGACGTACCCTGCATAGCCAATGCAGGAGGCAACGCAGGCAATTGCTGCTGCTCCAGCCAAGCACTTACATAAATGGCTACGGCTTTAATTTTCGTTTAAACGGATTGCTATGAATTTTGCATAGAATTTACATGCGCTTTTGCTTGAAAAGCATAACGAATCTCAGCCATAAGTTTGCCACAGAATTTAAATGGAACAAAAGTAGCAGTCACAGCAGCAGGAGCCGCAGGAACAGCAATTGTTTGAACATTTCTTGATTAAAAGCTGCTCTAAGGTTAATACGCTTAAATAAATTGCATTGCAAAAGTTGCCTACCGTTGCCTACCTTAATGAAGCGCAGAGCGGCAGAGTGCACATCAAAAACAAAGAGATTATTCGGCATTGCAAGCGAGCAAAGTGCTCAGCATGCTTTGTGTGCATGCAGGACACATGCATGAGGCAGACTTAGCGCAAAGCAGCAGCGCGGCATCATCAACATGTGCAAAGTAGTTTGGTTCATTGCAATTTGTTAGTGTGCCAAATAATAAGAAGCATCACACTCACATAGCAGAGACAATGCAGATGCCACGGTAATTTGCGGTCTTTAAAACTAGAAATTTATTATCTAACATAAAACACAGGAACCCCGCCCCAAAAAAAAAAAAAAAAAAAAAAACATGATTAGATATAAAGTTGAAATGTCAGAGAGAAGTTGAAGAATTCTCAAAGACTTAAAATAAAAATAGTTAGCAGAGCATAGCTGATAAAGAAGATTAAACTAAACTGCTCAAATACAGCGCAGAGTCAGTTGAGTAAAGTATAAGGAATAACGTTGGAAAGTTGGGTCGGGCTGTAAAAGAAAACTCAGCAGAGTTGATAAGTCTATGCATAAAAAGAGCAATGTAACAGCTGCTGTGTTCTTTAAGTAAGGGCAAGGAAATTAAGCGAAAGAGGAGGAGCGTGATCCCAATTTAATGGCGCTGCAAGGGGTCTGCAAAATACCACGTTTGGTCAATATACTGAGTCTTGGTTATACTACGGTTAGTCACCGTATAAAATGAAAGCAAGATCAAACTCATGCGTAAGTAATAATTATAAGTATATGGAAATAATATTATAATATTCTCAGCTCTTGCCGAGTAACTTAAGCTCCAGAGAGTGTCGGTGGGCGTGGCGTCGTTTGCCTATGTTGGCGTGTCTGCATTGACGCCTGCAGTTTCTGGTCAGTTTGCCTTTTGTGTAGGCTTTATTTCCTGTGAATTCCTTTGTTCCATTATTTTGCTATTTTTTTTTTATTCTTTTTTTGTTTTATTTTTATTTCGCATTGTTGCTTGTGTTTGTATGCTTTTATTTGAGTTGAGTTGAGTTTTTCGTGTTTATCGTATTAGCCATGTATGTATATTTTTCCTGTATTCGAAACTTTTGATGCGGAAGAATGCATTTTGCGCTCGTTTCATGCGCATGTTTGTTCATGTTTGGCCTTTTGCTTTGTCTTTTTCTGTTGTTTGTTTTTTGTTTTTTTTTGTTTTTTTCTTCCTGTTTTTTCAATTTTATTACATGCATTCATAGCCAATTTGTGTGTAAATGTATTTTAAATTGCATTTATTGCGCTGTAAGCATGCATTCTGCATGCTGAATACAATAAATGGTACATGGCAAACATCTCTTGCGGTCAATCGGAGGCAAACGAAAATGTTACTCAGCCATTGCCATTACCAGTGTTATCAACATTTTTGTTAATGAATAAAATAAACTTTGTTTGGCACAATGTGTGCAAGTGACTGCGTCTCTGTGTCTTTCTTTCTCTCTCTCTATGTGTGAGTGTGTGTGTGCTGCTCATATAAAACTTTATGAATAAACTGAGCTGAGCTATACAACAACGTAACGAATTCCAATAAAGACCGGCCAAAGATAGGGCAAACGCAAAAATTGTAACACATAGGCATAGTTACAAAAAAAGCAAAAAGAAAAAAAAAATAAAGTATCTAATTTGTTTGTATGGGTGTTATGAAATATGCAAATGGCTGCCAAACGATTGCATGTCGTGCATATGAAATATTCGGCGTCATGCAGCAGCTGAGCAGACGCAAAGATTTGGCATGCGCCGCACGTGCGCTTAGCCTGCAGTCTGCGTCTCTCAATAGTTGCGTCGCAGTCATAGGTGTATGCCAGTGTATGCCAGTGTATGCCGAACCCAATCCGAACCCAAGGCAACGCAGTATATCGCATTATATGCCAACAACGCAACATTGCGTTAACATTTTTATGCGCTTATGCAAATAAAATAACCGAATTTCAAATGCTAACAACGCCATAAATTTATATTCGTAGTGGCTGGCAGCAGCCGAATCAGCAGCAGCAGCAGCCGCAGCAGCAACAATACAATCGACAAACCACAGACGCAAAAGATAAAGCGAAGCAGGAAGGAGCCACAAGCCACAAAAGGCAAGACAGGGCAAGGCAAGGCAAGGCAAAGTTGAAGTTAGGCGAGAGAGTGTCTACTTTATCATTTGCGTTGGCATCTTGATGAGTTAACTTTGCTGCATACCAATTTATGCAATGCATACTGCAGCAGTTTCTTAAATTAAATAGTTTATGTGCACACACACACATACACAATGCTAATGATAACAAAAAAAATGGCAGCCAGCTACACACATGCGACCACAAAGAAAAAGGCACAAAGTGCAGAGTTAAAAGACGGGCAGGTGTGTGTGTGTGTGTGGGTGTATGTGTGTATGTGTGCATTTATTGTCCTATCACAACTACCTGGCCAAAGTCGTGCAGCAATTCAATTTGGAACTTAAGCAAATTACTCTTGATGTCGCAACGCGCACACAAATTGAAAATAAAATTATTTTGTGTCAACGAAAACACAAATTTCTTTTATTTTCTTTGTTTTTTTTTTTTCTTTTTTTTTTTTTAAATTTCAAAACGTGCTACGGTATATTTGCGTACAATTCAGTTTAACTGCCTTGCGTTGAGTTAAGATTGGCATACACTGGCCTGCAGCCAGCGGCAAGCGAGTGAAACGTCGTGCGGCAGGTAACAAGGAATGCGCGCATATACATATATATATATATACAAGAAGAAGTCGAAGAAGAAGAAGCAAAAAGCAGACGCACATAAATGGCGACGAATTCGTACAAGACGCTTCATGAAATTTGTTTACAAGTCGAATGTAATCAAGCGAGAAACGCTTGTTGCAGAAGAAGGTAATTGCCGCCGGCTTTGACGCGGCAGCAGCGGCGTGCGCGTGGGCGCGGGCGTCAACTTACACAGCGTGGCAACTATAGCGACTGTTAAAAATAAACTGCACAACAACAAAAACAACAACAGAAAGACAAAAACAAAAACAGAAGAAACAGCAAAAAGTGCGAGCAGCAAAATTACACAAAAATGTAAAATAATAAAAATAAGCTGCGCAACAGCAGAAGTGTTTGAGAATGCACGATAACATCAACACCTTGGTGCGGATGTCTAACTTAGGCGCACACTCCCGCAGCTGGCGCGCCACGCTGCCGTAGACAGCTGAGAAATATATTCAATGGCGTTAACATGCTGCATGCAGGGCATGAGGGACGACAGTTGAGGGCACGTTGGCCGCGTTACGACTATAGAAATTAGAGAGCAGGCAGCAAATTGCATGCATTCAGGCGCAAATAATTTAAAATTTAAAGGTAGCATAGTGAAACATTTAATTCCGTCCGCATCTGTACGTCTGTATGTCTGTACGTGTCTGTCCAATGTGTCTATTCGACTGTGCTGTCTTGTTGCCTATTTGCCTGCTTTTGCTTTTGCATTAAATGCTTAAATGATTTATATGTGTTAAATATTTAATGCATGCAGCACTGAGCACTTGGCCATGGCCAGGGGCATGGTCACGGCTATGGGCATGGTTAGGGGTCTGGTTAGGGGCAATGGTAGGGGCTCTGGTTTGCCGAAAGTATGCATAGAATTTGCTGCACAATTGCTGCCACAGCCTGCCGAGTGATGAAGCTGAAAACGAGAAAATTAAATTTATTATAGCAGCAAACACACACACACACATACATATATATATGTATGCCTATACTTCTGTGTGTGTAAGTCATTTGTTTTTCAAACTATTTACTATGCAAGTTGTGTGCTTTGCCATGCGTTGCGAGTATTTGCAGTTAAACTTATGTAGGTGCGAATAATGCGTTCATGTCTCAGCTCTGCAGGCCATATAACGCATGATTCTACTTACTTGCCTTGTACATATGTACAGGTTAATAAAACTCACAGTTTAAATTGTTTCATTCAGAAGTTAAGTAAATTATTGCAATTGGTGAAACAGAAGTCAAATGTCTTTACGTCTTTATCACTTATCATTTGTCGTACTTTCTCTCGATCTCGTCTTTAAGTGATCTGCACATTCGTCTTCTTGTGCATGTGCAGCTCTTTGCTTAGACGTTATCATGGTTGACGTCTTCTTGCTGTTTCGTCTGGTGTCAGTACAGGGTTGCCTGGCACATTCCCTCATATATCCATATGTGCCATATACACTATGCAGGCAAATGTTGCCTTGCTTGGCTTTGCTTAAGAACTTGCAGGCCTATGTGGCTTTTCCCAACTGAACCTATGCCATTTTAAATTTGTATTTTTTGGTTAACATTGTTAAATATCTATACGAATTCTATATCATACCGATATCGACATTGACACTGAAAGCGATATCGATTACGATACCGATTTAGATGCCGCTTCAAATGTAGACATTAACAATGTTTTAATGTATCTGCGCGCAACGGAGGTACTGGCAGCAGTTTACTGTTGGCCATCTTGGTTTTTTTTTTTTTTATGTTTTCTATTTTCCAAAAAAGTGCTTAGCCACTAAAATATTACTTGGTCTTGTTGCTCTACCTCAGCTTGACAACAAAGCCTTTTTACGCACCGCAATTGTGCGGCACAAGGACAGCACAAATGTACTCATGCTGCCTTAAGCCTTGGCAACTGCCTGCCAAACTCTGCCAAAGCCTGCCAATGCGATATAGGTTTGCCTGCCTGCCTGTAATGCGATAAATCCGCGATTTAACTGCGGCTGCTGGTTTTGTGTCACCCATTAGACACATGTTCCAGCTACAATTGCAAATCAGTGCCTGCCTCTGTACACTCACCATGAACGCAAGCCGCTTTGCCGCGTTCTGTTGTGCATACATTTCATCTGAAGCTTTTGTAGCAGCAATACAATTGTGATTTTTAAATATGCTGCCACTGTAGCTCTCATGCTTTAAACGTTGCCTATTTTTTTTTTGGCTTTAAGTAATTCTTTTAATTTCTACAATTTTTTTTCTTTGAACAATTTCTGCTCTGATCAATAAGCTGCCATGCTCATATGTGCTAAGTGTGTTAAAACTATAGCAACATATGCCAGCAAAGACGATATTATCATTTGTGACTTATGCGCAGCGTTTAGGCGGAGCAGCCATTTACTTTGCGCATATTATCAGAATTTATTATTATATTGTACTAGGCCTGTGAGCAGCACACATTAGACATTATGCCAACAGCATTGCTTTATTTTTTTTTCTTTTTTTTTTTGGTAGGTTTTTGCTGTCTAAAATTGGCAAATTTTGTGTGTATTTGTTTTTTTTTTTTTTTCCAATTAGTTTTATGAGTTTTACTGATTTATAAAACTTCCCACGTAAGCACATTGCCATCTTGTCGCCATAAAAAGGAAATAAGTAAAAACAAAACAAAAAAAAAAAAAAACAAAATGCCAAAGCATAATAAATATTTTTTTATCTGTTTTAGAAATTAAAGAAAGCAAGTCTCAGTCGAATTGCTGCATACATAAAAACGGCAAACTGACATTGCTTTTTTTTTTTTGTCATATACTCTTTTTTTTGTTGTTTTTGTTTTTAAGCATCTACGCAATTTAATTGTTAATTTTAAAAGGTAAAGCAGCCGACTGCGTACATTGAATTTTGCAGCAAATTTCGTTTGCATATTTTTATTTGTAATTGATTTAGACAAAGGCAGCAGTTTTTTTAATAGAAAGACCAAACTATTTTTTAAACTTTAAAGTTAATAAACATTTGCATTGTTTGCATATATAAAAATAAGAGTTAAGCAGCGCAACTATGAAAATTCTATATATAAGCATGTTTTCATTTTGTCATACTAAATTTGTGCAAAATACAAAAAACAATGGAAACGTTTTATTTTTTTCTTGGTTTTGTTTTAAAAACAAATTTGGCCAACTTAAATAAGGAGCAGTAATGTAAAAATCAAACTTTTGCTAAAGTTGCAGCAAAAGAAAAAGAAACAACAAACCTTCAAATCAAATTTATGCGAAATAAAACTAATTGGATAAAAGGGTTGCCTTAGTTGGAGTTTTCACTGTAGTTGGTATTTTAAATATAATTAAAAACTCGAAGTAGAGTCGAGCATTTAAAAAGAAGTTTTGCCTAAATGGGTCATTTTAATTGCGGAGTTGCCAACTCGAAATGCCATAAATACTTTGTGCGTCTCTTTAAGATGCGAAAACTTTTAATTGTTAACCGTAATTTTCTCTATGTGTATGCGTAAAGCCTTAAGAAGCATGAATACGTTCGTGTTTTGTGTGCATACTTTACAATGTATATAAACATAAAAACTTTGCAGCGCCATAGTTTTCTTTCTTCTTTTTTTTATTATTATTATTTTATTTATATTTATTTGCATTTATTTTTGTTTTTGTTTTTTTTTTTTTAGTGAAGAGTTTAATTTATTTTATATTTTTTTTTATTATTATTTGAAGTTTGTTATTTCGTTGTGAATTTTATGTTTTTGTTGTTTGCCATTTGCTGCTGCTGCTGCTGGTGCTGTTGACTGCCAGAGCAGAATTACAACATCAATACGAGACGTCCACAATTGGGTCAGAGAGCAAATTTAAATGCAATTTGTTGAAGCAAAAACGCAAAGTTCTGCTGCTTAACTTTACGTCTGCCATTGTAAATTAATGAAAGAGCACACTTCAGAACGCTCTAAACTTTGTATCGCACAATGGCCAAAATGAGTTGAGTGGCATTTAAAAAAGTGCAGTCAATTGTATGCATGCGTACTTACTTAACCGCATACAAAACTGGCGCCGAGAGCAAGGCACACACACACACACACACACAGTGATACATAGCATAGTGTCACGTAAGCGTAAGCAATGAAAAATGGTCGTTTAGCAATTTCTTTTTCGCTATATGCTTACTGTCAAAATTTGCGCAAAGATTAATTTCTGGCATAGGCAATTCTTGCAAGACTTATATTGAATTTGACAAAGACATTTCTGCTGTGCTATGCTGCGCTGTGCTGTGCCGCGCGATTTTCGTCTATTAAATTGTTTGCCTGCGCATGTGCCGCTCGCGTAGGCGAAATTTCCACAGCTTATGGCAAAATTCTTATTAGGTATTTCGCAATGATTTACGAGTTTACATGCCACCCATACCACCGATGCCACGTGGCAGCGACTGCGACTGCGGCTACGCAGAGCCACAGGAAATATTAATGACAAGTATACTCCGTGCAATAAAATAAATTGAATTAAATAAAATTCGTAATTTTATATAATGTTTGTATGTATGCAGGCGCACGTTGCGTATGATCATTATGCTTACGCTTGCATGCGACGCTTGCCTACAAGTTTCTGACATGTGTATTTATTTTTTTGCACACACATATACCCACAGTTACATAGACGTGCACATATGTAGAAGGCATGGCATGCATTGCCGACTCACTCTGGCATAGATTCTATGTATGAAATTTGAATTGGCATTGGCTATCTGAACGCTTCATCAATTGTTGTACAATGTTTGTCTTTGACTTTTACAAATTGATTTCGTTTTTACGATTGCACAATTAATTCCAAACAATTTACGAAATAACAGCAACTGCCGCAACATGCGACAGCTCAGTTCAGTTCAGTTGTGTTCAGTTTTTTGACCCGCAGTGCGCCACATACTGAGATTAATCTAAAACATTTGTGCAGTGTCGTGACTTATAAGTCATAAAAAAAAAAAAAATAAAACAGAAATAAATTAATGCAATATTTAGGTTTTTCTCTTTGCAATTTTTTTTTTTTTTTGTGGGCCATATATAATTAGTATAAAAATAAACAAATGTTAGCTAATAATAATCAAAAATGAATGCTTTAATGCAAGTCAACTTTGACTTCAAAGCCACATTTCCTAGGCTGGCCTGGCACTGTCATAACAAAACACAACTTTAACAAAAAAATATATAAAGACAAAGAAAAAATCGAAAAGAAAATCAATAGGAATATTACATTTTTCGTTCCGGCGTTTTACAAAGCGTACAGCTAAATTGCAAAAAAACAAAACAAAAAAAAAATCAACAAAATGTAAGCAAGAAAAAAAATGCCGGATTCAATGTTTGAACTGCACAATTACAAAGTCGAATTTGGCCTATTGACATTTGTGTACAAAAAAAATTTGTTCTTGTCTGTTTATTTGTAGTTTTTTTTTTTTTTTTTGTTTTTGTTTGCTGCTGTGTTTTAAATGATTAATTTAAAAATTAAAGCTTTAAGCGTAGCTCAGCCTGCATATGCGAGAATATATGTAAGTTGCCTAAAAGCGTTTGCCTGTTTAGTTTTAAAAAAATGACGCTATAAATATGTTATATGTGCAAACATACATCAACATATTTGGGGCAATAAATTTAAACAGCAAAGCTTGCATATATGACTGTGAATCTGCTCTATACATATATATGCATATATATATATATATATGTGTGTGTGTGTGTGTGAGTGTATAAAATGTCTGCCCAACAAGTAAGCAAAAATGCACATATAAAAAGTTTATATTTACACAAAAACAAGTCAAGTCAGGCTACGCAAACACACACACAAGGCGCGCACAGGCATAGACGGTAAGCCTAGCAGCCTGCCATGAAAAAGTTCATTGCTCTAATTTTTTTTATAGCGTAGGCCTTAGCATATATATATATATAGATATATATTTTACAATATTTTTTTGTTTTTCTTGCTTTTTTGTGATTTTTGTTTTTTTTTGCCGCGCGAATCAAGAAAAATGCATTTTCATGTTACTGCCGAAAAGTATGCTACATTTGGGGCTGCTGCAAGTACACACTTGTACAGTCACAGTTAGCGTCAGCGTCAGTCTACCGTTCGGCAGCTGATACACACACAAAGGAAAATGAAAAGAGAAAAAAAACAAAGTTTTGATGCTTAGCTGGCTGCTACAGTTGCCGCTAACAGTTTAGGAGGCATTTGCCACATTGCATTGGAATTGGGTTTGCCCCTGCCCCTGCGGCTGCCTACTGCTGCCTGCACGCAGCCGCCGCCCGCGGCAGCTGTCATTTGTGCAGTTTTGGCCATGCGCCAAGCCTCAGATGCTATAAGTTTTTATTAGGCGGCTTAGCATGGTTTGCCACTTCAGGCGGGTCAACAACTTGGAACTGCCAATAATGAATTTGTGTGGTGGCGCGGTACAACATGCACACTACATACACACACACACACACACACACACACACACATACACACACATACACACACAACTAGTACGAGAATCCGTCTGCGTTTGCGGCATCTCTGCGTGTTAACCTTTTGGTTTGCAGCGGGTAATAAATGTTACCATATGCGCAGTTTACCTGTAAGCGGAAATGCCATTTTGGCCAAATGAATACACATTTTCGTAAATAATTCAGCGCGCACAAATTATCGACAATTACCGCAAACACTTCATTTAATTGTTATTAAATGGGGCAATTTCCAGCAAATGCTCGGCTACAGCGCGCGGCCCAGGCATAGGCCGGCATAGACGCATTACGATTTTGGGCCTGGGCTATGGTTTCGATTACGGTTTCGGTTTCGGTTTGGGATTCGGTTATTCGTTTGCTATTGTATGCCGTTAGCTTACGTTTCATTTCGCCTGCTGACTGCTGCCTGCTGCCTGCTGCTGTGGTGTGAAATGCGCGCCGTCAGCTAGCGCTTAAATTTCATTTCCGTTTGTATTTATATATACAATGTGTGCGTGTGTGTATGTGTGTGTGTGTGTGGAAAAGCACAAAAAGCATACCAAAAAAAAAACAAGCATGAAAAAAAACTGTTAAGCCAAGCAGAAAAGCCAAATGCGGGCGCACAGCGCAGGGGGTCAGTCGGCAGTCGGCGTTCACCTGCACGCGAATTGGCACAGTCATGAATTTCGCACCGCTGTCGGACTCAGGCGAGTGTGGCAATAATTTTCAAACAATTTTCTTTGTTGGTTTTCGCCATTTAGCTGCTGCTGCTGCTGCCGGGGCCGTCGCTTCTTATGCTTATTGTGTCGACGCTTTCGCTTTGCACGCTTTGTTTCTCAAAAGCAAAACATTCATTCATTTGCACCTCAGTCAGTTGGCCTCAGCATTGCGATGTCGTTTTGCTGCTGCCTCCATAACTTTCGGCTTGCTTCGGTACGGTTCAGTTCGGTTCAGTTCGGTTCAGTTCGGTTCGGTTCACTCAACTCCTGGATGGACTGTGCGAAACATAAACAGCAACATAAATAAAACAAATGCGTGTGCGTGTGTGTGTATGTGTGTGTGTGTGTGTTTAGATTATTTTACACACACAACAGGTGCGCCTCAACAGTATGATGCGCATCGCAGTGGGCGGCAAAGTTTAATTTCTTATTTTACAAATGTGAGCATTTTTTTTCATTTTGCGGTGTTAAATTCGAAATTTTCAATTGAATAATGCAAAATCAATATTTATCAAGTGAAAACATGCGCATTTAATGTCGAATTAGTCCTTACGTCCTTCATTTACAATTCACTTCATTTCTGCGAATTATATTTTGCTAAGCTTTCAATTTAATCAACTTATCTTTTTTCATAAAGCAAACTTTCCAACTTGAAAACCTTTTGCGCAACAGCATGCGTGGGTGGACAGAAAATACAGTACGATTATTTCAAATAAGGCAGCTACATCAGTTTCCATGCACTCAAACCATATCTTCTGAGCGTCTGCCTTTTGTCCGTCTTTTTTAACTATTAGCAGGCACACGTTTTGAGTGCAAAGAAATGCGCAAAACAATAAACGCTGCGAGATTTTAAGGAAATATCGAATAACAAATATTCGGATGCATGGCAGTACAGTCAAACCTACCTTTAGCGGATATGCATGCTACCAGCAAATCACTACTTTATATAGAAAATTTGCTAAACAGAACTGATTATTTTTTTTTTTTTCCAATTTTTATACAAGTATGTATGACTCTGTATCATTTTTTTATATCCTGTAGCAAAAAATGGCCTCAGCATATATTCTTGATTAGTATCGAAAGGTGAAGCGATCTAGCCATGTCCGTCTGTCTGCCTGTTTGTCTGTCTGTCCGCAAGGATTTTGAAGACTCTCTTAATCCATAGACATAATGAATTTATTTTGTTTTTTTCGACATTCAACGTTCAACATTCCCGGAGAAAAAATTTTTTGTTTATTTAGATATAGTATCGATACTCAAATTTTGAATTTATTAATTTTATCTAGTATCCAAACATATAACTAAATAACATAAATATCAGTTTTCTATAATATATTGCTGTAATAGGAACGATCGGGCGATAAGAAAAAATATTTTTCTTGAGATGTAGTTACATAATTAATACAAAATATTAAAGTAAAATATAGTCGGGTCTCTAGGTTTTTTGTTTTTCTTTTTTGTTCATTATACGAAGGTTGCCTGTTTAATTTGAAGTATTAAATAACCGATACTCTCTGGTTGAAGGTAAAATTTAAAGTATTTGCTATTCGGCCGAATAATCGCGACTGCGAATACTAAATAGCAAGTAAATAAGCGTTGCAGCTCTAAGTAAAGTATGCATTAAAAACCGTGTGCATATAAAGAAGTTACCAAAGTTGCCAGTTTCGTATGCAAAGCGCCAACCGCTGAGCCAGCGTGTCTGGCAAGTTCGACGCATCGAAGTATTATTTTGTTCACTTGAAATTTTGATTTGGGAGCAAATTTTGTGGCACATTTCAATCAACATTTTATAGCCTATAAATGCAAAATATTTCTTTTTGTTTTCTGTGAATTTTTGTGTTTCGTTTTTTTCTCCTTTTGTCAGCAGTGCAAAGTTTTGTTGTTAATAAAAGTATTAATCACACTTGGCAAAGTTCATAATAATTTTGAAGGCTTTAATGTTTCTAGTATGCGTATAAAACTTCAGCAATGCGATTTTATTGTTAGACTTTTCTTTTTTTGGTTTTTTGTTTTTTTTGTTTTTTGTTTTTCTGTGCCAAGGAAGTCAAGGCAGCCAAGCAAATTCAATTTCATTATTGATTTTCGTTATGATGCCGTGGTGTGTGCCGGCACAAATGCACAAATACAAAGCGCAAGTGAAACAAATAAACAGCGACACACACACGCACACACGGATAGATAGGACAGACAGAGCGACCGACATGCGACTGCATTCATAACTTAAATGAGCAAAGTTTGTCTTTGGCTTTGGCTTTGACGCATATATTAAGCATACGCAACCGCGCTTACCGCTGCGCATAACCACCCCCCGCCCCACCACTCCATGACCAAAATTTCACCCGTGCTCAGACAGGCTTTTCCTTTTCGCTTTCGTTAATGTAGTTGCGGTTCTGCACGTGGTTTTTGTGGCAAATGCTCGCATAACCGAAATGCCATGGCAAACGAGTGGCAACGCTTTCACTTTTAAGCATATAAGGCACGCCCGAACAGACACAAACCCACACACAAACACACGCACACATACACTACATGCATATATTTTATATACAAAAATTCACACACAGGCGACTGTCAATAATCCGAACCGGCAGCCTTATGTAGTGTGGAGGCACACATGGCCATTGCCTGCTTTGAATTACGATTTAAGCCGAAGTCGTTTTCAATAATTTTTGCGAAATGCCATAAAATGCGCACAAAAGTATGCAGCAGCTTTGGCCGTGCGCTCATGTGCTCGTGGCTCGTGACTCGTGGCTCATGGCTTGTGCAGCGCAGTGCAGCGCAGCACAGCAATGCATTGAAATTTATGCTATATACGTACGTATAGAATAGTGTGTAGATTATGTTAGCTTAATGCACAGCCAAGCTTAAAGTGCAATGTCATTACTTCTTTTATCTGAACAAACTGTGGCCATATATACGAGTATCAGGCAAAAACTTGTCAGCAGGCCAGATCAGCCAGACTAGGCCAAACAGGCAGGCAGGCACGCAGTCAGGCAAAGCTGAAATCAAATATTTAACAAACATTGTCAAATGTTGGCTTTACATTATTATAATGGCGCTGTGCCCTCAAAGCTAAGTGTAAGCGTGGCTGTTGATGCTGCTGATGCTGCTACTGCTGCTTAACGCAATATAAATGCCAGCGTTCGTGCGTAAGTGTTTGTTGTTGTTGTTATTGTTTTTAGTTGCTTTAAGGCAAGTTTACTCCATTCACTCCATTCACTCTGGCGCATGCAGGCGCGCATATGTATGCAGGTTTGTTAATGGCTTTGCGTGTTGCTTAATGTACGCATATAAAATTTCGTGTTTGCTTCTTTGCTGTTGCTGTTTCTGTTGCTATTTCTGCTGCTGTTGTTCGTTTAGGTTTTCGTTTTCGTTTTCGTTGTTCTTGTGTTATATATTTTTTTTTTTTTGGCTTTCTTGCTGCTGTATCGAGCGCATTACAAGCAAAAATGAGGGGCTTATCTTAAATATAATTGAGACACGCGCACGGGTCGTAAAGACGACAAGAAATGTGCAAAGAACTTTAGCCATATATACGTTTATATACACACATATATTCTGCCTCTTGGTTATTTTTTTTTTTGATTCTTTTTTCGTTTTTTTTTTTTTTTTTTTTTTTTTGCTAAAGTCAAGAGCAAGTCGGTAGCAACCAACCGACTAAGTCAGTTAGACACTAAGCGTGTGTACTTCATATAACAAAAGCACCATTTATTTTATTGTTTTTCTTTTTTCCTCTTCTTTTTTTTTTTTTTTTGGTGTTTTTTTGTGTTTTTTTTTGTCTTACTTATTTCTTGTCTGTTGCAGAGCTCAAAGCCGAGATAATTGGACCGAGCGATTTGTATGTGAAGAGCGGCAGTGATATAAACTTAACCTGTAAAATCATGCAAGGACCGCATGAGCTGGGCAACATATTCTGGTACAAAGGTGCGTATACGCGTTGCCATCATTAGATCTGTATGTCGAAACCAATTGAAATCTCATTTTATTATGGCAAATGTTGCCATAATTGTTTATCACTGTTTTTGAGATATGCGTATTTTGCCTGCAATCAACTTTGTAAATGTCTAATGTTGTTTTTCTCTTTTTTTTTTTCTTTTTCTTAGGCAATGAAATGCTGGATATGACAGCAAATATTGAGAATGAAATCGACAGCGCCTTGGCACGCGTCAATGTCGAAAACGATTGGACTGATGGTTTGACTTCAAGGTGTGTATGTTCAAAAAAAAAAAAAAACCAAAAACAAAAAATTTTAAGAAAAGAAAAGTGTAGAAAAAAAGACAAACATGCAAGTAAAAAATTCTATAAAAAAAATGTAGCATACTTTTCGGCGTCGCGAATTTTTTTTTTTTTTTTCTCCCATTTACCTTGGCAACTTGACGCTCGTTAAGCAACGCGACACAGACAGCCATTAAATGCAGGTGTTGCCTGAAATTCCACACACAGGCACACACTGAAATCAACATGCAGAAGTCAAGCAGCGGGGCACTGCATAACGAGCTAACTGCGCTCTGTACACTGACTGCTAAACGTGTACATTATGCTGTCACATAAACTAGCAAAAGTTTTTAATGCTATACGCTACTCTGCATAGTTTTTATGGCAATGCTAAGGATTTTTCTCTGCTTCTGATACTTTTTCATTTTCATTTTTTTTTTCACTGATTTTGTATGTCTGTTGTCGCATTTCTTTTTATTTAATTGTTCCACGTTTCATTCGGAGTGTATACTCTCTTCTTCTATGGCTGCTACTTGCTTCTATTTTTCCCTTGGTTTTTTTCTTTCCTGTTAGTGCTCTTCGTTGATTTGTTTTTGTGTTCTTTTTACATTGCAGATTAAAAATCCGACGAGCCGTGCCCGGCGACACCGGAAACTACACTTGTGTGCCAACGATAGCGAAAACCTCGAGTGTCTATGTGCACGTAATTATCGGTAAGTAATACGCAGAGTGTGTTATAATGTCTGTGTGTGTGTGTGTGTGTGTGTGTAAGTGTGTGTGTGTGTGTAAGTGTGTGTGTGGGTGAGTGTGTGTTATGTGTGTGTGTGTGTGTGTAAGTTGTAGGAATGCGATTCCATTTGCAACATGTGCTACTTGGCGCACGTCACTGGCATCCTACGTACTTGCGTTTTGTTCTTGCTTGTATGTACACGTTGTAGTTGTTGTTTTTGTTGTTATTGTTGCTGGCTTGGCATGTCAGCTTTTGCATGTTTACGACGGAAGTTGCTTGTTAGCGTTGCACGCTTCATTCCAATAAAACTCGACAGGTGTCTGGCGCTAAGTTCGCTGCTAAGTCGTCGCCAACGTTCGGTTATGTCAACTGCCATAAATTTAGAAATTTACAGCTCTGCTTATTAGGAAATTACGAAACATTTCTGTTCAATTTGCATTTATGAAAGAAAAAACAAAATCGAATACCAAAAATGTGTTGCACGAAAGTTGAACACAATTTAACATGGTGGCTTATCGGTAAATAAACTATGCAATAGCATAATCATATATGGAACGCTGCGATTAATGAATATGCCTGCCAATACTCTGCTCTGCTCTGTTCTTCGCTCTGCATTTGATTATGGAAGTGTGACAGCGCACATTTTTCATATAAATAGTTGGCATTTTATGCGACCAATCGATGTCAAATAGTCTCAGCTGTATGACGAATTTTGATTTTCTCTTATCCATGTAGGCGTGGCACTGGTCATTTTTACAATAAATCTTATTGCTCACATACAACATCAGTTCCTTTATCTCTGCTTAGAGCATAGCGCCTCACATTAACTAATTACGTTAGTTGCCATAATCGAACAAAAACATTGCGACTCTCGGTGTACGATTATTGCTCTAATATTTTTAGCTTTACGCTGTTATGGGGAAGTGTTGGAGTGAGCACGTGACAGTGTTACTGAGCTACTCTTGTGTTGCCACAAAACTTTTTCTCAACATTAACGCCCAAATAAAATACACCTAATAAATTGTTTACTTCTATGTAAGAGAAGCGAAAAAAAAAAACAAAAAAGGAAAGGAAACCCTTTGAAAAGTAATTACCAAAGTAATTATTTTGCGAAGAAAATTGCGCATAGTGTAATCGAGTGTGAACTAAATGCTCACGCAGAGCCTAATGAGGCAGCATAGCCAACTCGAGTGTAATATGGAAATTAGCGCTGAAGTGTGGAGTGAGAGGAATGAAGGGCGCAGGACTTCAAATTTTGTATTTATTTTCGAAACGAATAAATATGTTTATTTTTGCTAAATAAACCAAAAGTTAGACAAGTGAGTCTTGCATGCAAATAAGCTAAAATCAAAACCAAACTGTCAAAGAGGGATCAAGATAAACTTATACTAGGTGCTCACTCATCCAATGACAACTTACCAATTATGAATTTACGTGCAAACTTAATAAACTTCACATGTTCACACCAAATAGTCAAGTTGCCCTAACGATACAGCTCCTTCAGCTCCTTTATGCTAAGCCGGCATGCTATGTAAACGTCGTTTCGAAACTATTGCGTGACCGCGTTGCCTTTCGTGTTTGGCAAGTGCTTTTCTGAAATCAATAGAGTTAACTTGAGTGGCTATCAGCGCCACGCTGAGTGAATGAATTAATCAAGGTTTGCTATGCTAGACAATAAATACGCTCTGTAACGAATATTCGGTTACTATTTGCCATATGCCGAGTATTCGGCCGCTATGGCTTAACTCGGTATTCGGTCGTTATGCGGCTTATATTAGATTTTTGCAACAAATAATGCATATGATGTGCTGCTTATGTGCCGAATACCAACACGCTTTGTAACGAATATTCAGTTACTATTTGCCATATGCTGAGTATTCGGCCGCTATGGCTTAACTCGGTATTCGGTCGGTATGCGGCTTATATTAGATTTGTGCAACAAATAATGCATATGATGTGCTGCTTATGTGCCGAATACCCACACGCTTTGTAACGAATATTCGGTTACTATTTTCCATATGCCGAGTATTCGCCCGCTTTCAGTTGGTATATGGCTTATATTGGACTTATGCAATGATTAACGTTGGCTAATTAACTTTGTTTGAAACGTTGTCTGTTACACACTGACACTGATGTACATTTACCTAAGTTACTAAGTTCCTTAGCAGAGAAATCAATTACATTATTTTTTGCACAGTTTTTGTTTCTCTGTGAGATATGCGCGAAATGTTGTATTTGCAGACCTGGCAGAGCTTATCACTTTTATTATGTTTGCAAAATGCTATTGCAGCACAATCTCTTTCAGATCCATTGTAGTGCAGTGCAATCCTTCATATTTTGGTCAAGTCGAGCTGCTGTCCTGCACTTCAAAAGCTTGGGCTAGAGATGCCAGATATGTATTTTGAATAACTTATTGCTCTGGTGCCTGCATGTGTGCCTTGTAGCAAACCACATGTCAAAATGTTGATTTGAATGCAGATATGCGAGTGTGTGTGTGTGTGTGATGGAGTGTGGTGTAACATGTGGGAAATTTGATGCGCATAGGAGCAGCATAAGACTTGGCAACGAATCGAAACGAAATGTAAAGATGCTGCAGGCGATTGAACTTACGATTACAACTTACAAAAGGGGTAAACACACTTGAACTGTGCAGCCGGAGCCGGAGTCGGTGGGTCTGTGAGTCGTTGGGTCTGTGAGTTGTGGCGCATGCAATCGTTGAAATCTAAGACGAACACAGAAAGCAACGAAACGTCAAAATGAAAAGCTAACAACTATATGCAGTGCCTTTGGGCAAAATGACTTAAAAAACCAACAAAAAAAAAAACAAAAAAAAAAACAAAAAAAAAACACCAAAAAACAAAAAAAAGGGCGAAAACAAAAATAAGAAAGAAATAGTAAAAGGAGAGCAGGGGTGAGGGCGGCGGCAACAGCAAAACAAGCAAACTTGAGATCTGCAAGTTTAGTGTGTGAAAGTGGAAAGCTTAGGAGTGAATGAGTGTTATGGAAGACATGGATAGTCATGTTGATGCTGATGCTGATGCGGATGCTGATATCCAATATCGTGGCAAGAGTGCAGCTGTTACAGAGTGTCGGCTGTGTGCATGTGGGTGCGTGTGTGTGTGTGTCTGTGGGTGTACTATATATTTATATGCCATTAGGAAAATTACTCATTTTCTTTGTGGAAAATCAGAGCGAAGGTAAACGCTGCATGGCAAAATACATATGAGCTGTAGTGTCTTGATTAGTGACCAGATAAGCAGGCAGGCGGACAGCAGGAGGGCAGAAGAGCAGGCAAGGTTTGCAGCAGTAGGGCAGCTTGTTGGGGCAGTTGGGCGGATAGGCACCAGGCAGGCAGGCAGCCCGATATTCGAATAGTCGCTTTGGCAGTCATTTCGCCTGCCCAGAAGTGTAACTCAAAACAAAGCTAAATTCTTCCCTAGTTAAGCAATGAATGTGTGCAGAAGAATGCTAAATCAAACTCATGCCAATTTGTGTGTGTCAGGCGTTGTTTATGATATCAGCAATTTCAGTTGAGTGCACTCGATTTAATGCGTATAGTTTTTATATATGTATAAATATACACTATTTCTTTTTTTTTTTTTTTCGAAAAACTTTTTGCCTAACAAACTTTCATTTAAATTTCTAATATTTCCATTTCAATTTATTACGTTTCTGTGTCTCTATGTTTTTTTTCGTTTTGGTTTTATTTTTTGTTTTTGTTTTTTTTTTGTTTTTTGTTTTTGTATTTTTCAATTACATTCTCGTACATGGCAGGTGAGCATCCAGCCGCAATGCAGCATAATTCCAGCAGCATGAATAGCAACAACTTTTACAACAGCATTTGTTGCATGCTCTTCACAATTTTCACATGTTGTTTGCAACATTATGTAACGACTGTAACGGCAACTACAAAGCTATTCAGGGCTACGTTGCAAAAAACTCAATTGTGCACAGCGGCAGCGGCAGCAGCAGCAGCAACAACAAAAGCAGCAGCATTGGCAGCAATGGCAGCAACAGCAGCAGCGGCAGCAACAATGGCAACACCAACAACAAAAACCGCAATGGCAGCAAAGACAACCAAAAGCAAAGCATCAAGAAAAAAGACGGCAACAACTACTGGCAGCATAATAATAACAGAAAAACTAGCAACAGAAGCAGCCGCAGCAGCAGAAGAAGCAGCAGCAGCATCAGCATTGGAAAAAGCCACAATAGAGCAACGACAAAGTTTTCATGCAATACGCACATTTAACAACAACAACAAGAACAACAATAAGAAGAAGAATAGGAACAACAACAACAACAACTATAACAACAAGAACACTGAGAACGGCAACGAGAACAATAACAAAAACAGCAACATCATTGACCAAAACAAGGACGAAATAACAAGATGAAGCAATTGCATTCACCGCTTTATGCACTAAAGAACGAAGTAGAAGAAAAAGAAGAAGTTCCAGAACGTGGCTCAAAGTTTGACGATGTTGCACCTGCAAAAGCAAAAGGCAGCTCAAATGGCAGCCGAAGCAAAGCAAAGCGGATTGCGTTGTAGCAGCGTTTAGCCTGGCAGTGTAAGTTACTTGCGTGGGGAGTGTTGAAGTGTAAGGAAAAAACACAAAAAACCATATAAAAAAAAAAAAACCAAAAAAAAAAAAAATAAAACACATAAAATAAAGCATTGCAAAGAAGAAAACAAAAAACACAGATAAACAGCCAAAGGGCCCCTAAAGATAAAGATAAGTAAGGTGTCGTCATATATGACTGCAATTCTTTAGCAGAGCAGAGTGCAGTAAATAATGGAGTGAAGTTGGTTACGCATTTGGGTTGAATTTCTTACTTAAGATGCACTTAGAAAGTAGTTTCAACATTAAATGGAGGAGTAAGCACACACATACACACACACACACACATACACATACATACATACACATACAACATACATATTCTGAAATAATAAAAAACAAAAAAATCCAACCATACACACACATACACAAATACAGTTGCACACACAAAAATACACAAACACACTTAACTGCTCATGCAATGTGCTAGAGCATGTTGTGCAGCTATCTCTCTCTCTCTTTCTTTTTTCTTTTTTTGTCATTTGATGTTGTTGAATATCGCTACTCTAGGCAATTCAACAGAAAAGCAAAGCTAAAACCATAATAATAATTATAATAATAATAATAATAATAATAATAATGAAAATTAAATTTATATAAGTGTTTAAGTGTGTAAAACGCATAAGTGTAATAATCATTTTGATAATGCAGCTGCTAATATTAAACTAAGACTTACTGAAACTTATTAACGCAATTCATTAATTGCGCATATGCAATGAGATTTCACTATAATCTTTAATATTTTATATTTTTCTCTGTTTTTGTTTTTTCTTTATATTGATATGCTGTATATAAATTTATGTTATAATTTTGCTTTTGCTCATGTCAATAAGAAAAACTATAATCATAATGCAAATTTTATATATGTATACATGTTTTTACTTTTTTTAAATTAATTTACAATATTTTTATAGCCAACGCAAACAATTTGTGTGTGTTTTTTTCCCCCCAGCAAAAATAATTGTTAAGTAAATAACTAACATATGCAAAATACAAAATCACTACAAGTAAAGTCAGTTGTATGCATAATAATTTTGTATAGTGCATCACGAGTAAATGAAACACTTAACAAACCATAGAAATGATAAACTAAATACGAAAAAAAAAAAACAACAACACAGCACCAAAATCAGTGAAAAAAAAAACTAAATAACGCTAATTTTTACAGAGCGTATAAAATTTCTGTCATGCATATTTTTAATACACAGCAGCAGACGTGAAATGCAAAAGTTGTGCGCCATTTACGCAACAGTCAACAGTTACATGCAAAATTGCACGTCTATGTCATGTATGCTAATTTGCCAAATCGCGATAAAGCGAGAGTTGCTGTATTTTGGCATATACATACATACATACATACATACATACATACATATACATGCATAGTTTGAAAATGCTGTCATAATTTGGCAAAAACATTTTAGATTTAGACAATTTAGTATAATTCACCACAGATAGTTTTTAAATGCAATTTATTAATGTAAAAAAAAAAAAAAAAAAACAAAAAACAAAAAACACATAAACAAGAGAAAACTAAAAAAGTACTTTTGAAAGCTACTGTTACAATACTTAATGAATGTACATAATTAAAACAAAATATGCAAGCATATTATGGTAGTAAAAAGAAAAAAACAAAACAAAACAAAAACAAATTTGTCTAAAACAGCATATAAACGTAAAACATGAAAATGTATTAATTAAGCTAACTAGAATAAAGTGTAAATAGTTTAATTAATACTTTGTTGTATTCAATTAGTTTAAAAATTGACAATGGTCAAGCAAAAAAAATAAAAATAAAAGAAAACTTTTTTTTTAATAGTAACATATTGTAACCACATAAAAACAAAAAAAAGAAAATATTTTTTTTTTTAAAAGCATACTATAATCTAATGAAATATTTTTTTTTTTTTTTTAAATATAAACTATATTATAACCACATAAACACATAATAACAAAAAAAAAAAAAACAAAAATTCAAAAAAGAAATATATGATGTAGCACAGTAACTTAAGTATATATATAAAAAAAAAAAAAAAAACATAAACTTATTTAATCCAAAACATGATAAAATACATGAAAAACTTAAATACACTTAAAAGATATAGAAACATTTTTGAACATGCAAAATGCTAAAATTAGAAATACAAAAAAAAAAAAAAAACCAAAAAGCAGAATAAAAATAGAAAACCTAAGAGAAAAATTTGAAAAATTATATTTGAGACACTTTCTGGCAGCATGTGTGAGTAAACGATTTGAATAGCAAAAAAAAAGGATATGTGATTTGTTTGTTTAAACATTTATGACGTTGATGATGTGTGTAAAGTTTAAGCTTAGCATAAGTAAGTGAATTTTTTTTTTTTTGTGTCTTATTTGTTTAATTAAAACACATTTTGTGTTTGCAATCTAAGTGAAAATGATTTGTAAATAGTTTGCGGCCGAGATGCAGGCGACAGAGCATAAACTAAAACAGTTATGCGCAAAAGGCGGAAGTCGATGATGGATGGAAGCACAGTGAGCATATATGTATGAGTATATGATAAATGCATTAAGTAAATAGAATTCATTAACGTATAAATACAAAACAAACAGCAAAGCAAACAAAATTCATATACGAAACAGTGACAGAGACAGAGGCAGAAACTAAGACAGCAGCTGTATATGGTATGCATAAATAAACATTTCAAAAAGTCAAAAAGAAAAAAAAAAAAAACAAAAAAAAAATAAATACATAAAAATTTAAATAAAAATAATATGTCTGTATGTAAACATTCACACACACTAAAGCATAAAGAAAACAAAATGGAAATAAATAAACTTACATTTAGATGATTTCAAATTGTCGTCTTTTACTTACTTCCGGCAATGAGCGCAGCACGTAAGTCAACTAACGTTAAGTACAGTCAAAGCTAACAGAACAGGCCGTGCTGCAATTGCAGCAAATGAAATTCAAGATGACGAAAATATTTTGCCTAAATTGCAGTGCGTTGCTCATGCATAACAAGCAAAGTCAGAGCCGCGTTATAAAATCATTTATTCCTGCGACATGCTAATTTAGGCTGCAGCTTTCTTGCCAACCCTTGCAGATGATGTCATGGCAGCGTATGGTAAACTTGCCTTGGAAGTGGCAGCATTGCATGCAAAGTTGCATGCGTACTTTAAGATGCTTAGCAGCGTTCCGGAGCATTGTTTGAGATGGCTTTACGCGAACTGAAATACGCACAACTCAATGCTTAACAGTTTTAAAAGTATTTTAAAAATCTTAACTTTGCAGCATAAACCAATTCAAAGTGCGTATAAGCCTGCCAACGCCAACCAGTGTGCAGCTTTTGCTTTGTTAACAAATTAGTGAAAAAGCTAGATGCGCATGCAGTAAGATTGTATAAATGAAAAAAAATTAAACTTCAAATTTGAGCTACCGGATCATCGTTATTTAGGTCAAAAGTAAGCGAATAGAGAATTCTTCAAAATAAGTTATTGTTTTATTTGCAAAAAATGAATTGAAACTTTAAACATCGCTTCTTGCGCATCCAGGTACCTTAGTACCCACAATAGCACTCTAACAAAGGTAAAACCACTGCAAAATCATACAGAAGAATTACAGAACTGTTTTCAGCCTGTAGTGTTCTGTTCGTTTGACACAATGGTATTAATGTTAGGCGATATATGGGTATACACGTCATCTAGTCAAAAAAACCGCACGTACTTTTTAGATAACCGAATAAGTTTAAAATTATGTTTATTTTGTGATTCCCCGAATTATGCGAAATTGCAAACTTCGTCTACATGTAATTAGTGCGATAAAGATTTTGAAGTCTTCAAAGATTTATCCAAAACTTAAAACAAATGCTTATTACAGATTTTATTATAAATCTCGAGATTCTAAAACTAATTGATATATAGACATATTTCACTGTTGTATATCCATATATTGTAAAGAAACTTCGTAGAGTTTTCATATTTTCTTGTATTTCACAACCCAATATATAAAAATGTTTGTCTGTGTGTCCTTTATGAGTTGCTATACCTATCATCACATTGCGATGAAACTTTGGGAGATTGTTCTGTGCATGCCTGGGAAGGTTTCTATGATATTTTCGATGAAAAAAGTGGCCATGGTTAGGGGGGTTATATATATAAACGAAAATTTAAATTCGCTTTATCTCTTGAATTTTTGGTGTATTTAGATATTATATAAAACTAGTAAGCCCTGGTAAACGTTGCCCTGCCACAGACCGCTTTGTATGTTTCAAATTATTTGCATTTGAAAATTTTAACCGATTTAAATAAAAAGTATCCTATCTCTTAAGTTGGAACCAACCCAACACATCCACAAAATTTCATTGAAATAGGTGGGGCGGTTTCAGAGATTAAGGTATTCCAACATCGTGACACTGCAATTTTGTAGATTAAGAAGAAGATTAAATTCAAATTAAGCTTATTTGATTGCGTTTTCGATTTGCGTGGCTTTTCATATAAAAATGTTAAATTCGATTTGCACGGATTTCACGGGAAATCCCTCCGCGTAGCTCGAGATAGATGTAGTTTTTTTTTTTAAAGTTTGCCTTTTGTACTACTTTATGATCATTTCAGCGATATGAAATCGAAACAACTTTGACTGTTTATTGATTGCCAATTAAGTTTTGCCGCATTTTGCCAACGAATTGATGGCTGTTAGAAGGCATTTGTAACTGCTCCACTTAAATCTCAGTCAGTTGCTGAACTCTTTGATTTTATTTTAATTTTGCTTAACGTTTGATTTGACACAATTTTACTCGAGTTTGTCAACGTTTTGAAAACAACAAAGAGAAATTATTAACTACTTTTAGAAGCGAAAATACTCGCATGCCCTGGCCAACCGAAACTGGTTTGCATAAAGCGTTCATTGACTTGCACCGCAGCAACAACAAAAGAATAGATAAAAACAAAACTGTATCGATTATCAACATGTTGACACTGTCACCAATAGCCGCATTTATTGATCTTTTATGCATATTTGGCTAATTTATTTTAATTTCGGCATAAGCAGATCACAAATAAAATATTCCTCTTTCGTGAAGTTAATTGCACGATAAACAATTTTTTATAGATCGACTCTGGCCGCACACCGAAATGCTTAGCGAGAATTTCTTCTGATTGATAAATCTATAGAATTCTTGATTTTGACCATTTGTGTGCTTAAATGCAAATGCCTTCGCCATTTGCTCATTTGGCCAAGCAAAGAACAAACCTAAGTATAAATAAGCTCGCAGCGCCCAATGAGGCTTTTAGTATTTTTTGCCAGAGTTCCCTTGAAATCGCACGTTGACAATGTCACAGCTGCGATCATATTTTGCCGCTCTGCTGTGCCTAACAGTCGTCACAAGTCTCAGAGCAGCGCCCGCCGCAACGGCTGACAAGGCACCAGAGCAGAGCAACTTGCTGCGCATCTATCCCATAGATCGTGAGCAGTATGAAGCCATACTGCAGCTAACCGAGTCACGTTTGGTCAGCAACGGCTTGAGAAGCGCCAGCTCGGGTGTCAACACATTCACCAGACCCCTTGGTTCCGGCTGGAGCTCATTTCTGCGCGTAGCGCAGCATGAGGAGCCAGTCAATGCGCAGCCCTTGTGCATTATGAAGACTACTGAAGGCGACTCAACAAATGCAGCGCAGTACAGACAGCGGCAGGCGGCTCCTGTCATTCGCTGCTTTGTTGTTGCGCAGCGTGATAAAAATCATCATATTAACCATAAAGTGGACAACTTTGATATGGCGGAAACGCCGGCGCAAGACGCCACAGCACAAGCAGCCGCAGAGCCTGGCCAGAGTATCGAAGAAGTGCCATTGGTAATCCTTGCAGGAGCTAGGCCAACCATACATCCTGCCAATGCGCATGTAAATGTGGCTAGTGATGCAGCTGCAGCAGCGCAGGCGATGTTCGATGCCACAACGACGGCAGCGCCAAAAATGTCCACGGCTAAGAAGCACAAGGCGTTTGACAAGCGCACTGATGCACATTCTTATGCCGGCAAGTTTGTCGTTGCAGCGCGTCAATTCGGCGCCGGTTATCCCCCACCGCCGCCGCCATATCCCTATGGAGGTGCTCCAGGCGGTCCGCCACCGTCCCCGTATCCCTATGGCGGTGCTCCAGGCGGTTATGGCTATGGAGGCTACGGTGCGCCTTATCCGCCTTATGGTCAGTCATATGGTGGATATGGTCAAGTGCCCTATGGTCCGGTGTATGGACAGCCTCCGTATGGAGCATATGGACCATCGTATGGCTATCCGCAGCCACGTCCTCCATATGCCTACAACTTGGACCAAAACGGAGCTATAGACGAAGGAGATGAGGACGAAGAGGACGATCTTGATAATCGGGGCAATTATGATTTCTATGATTTAGAGGAAGCTGACTCATTTGAATCAGAAGACGATATTTAAACCAAAGCATTGTCAACCTATGAGACTTTCAATAATAAAGTAGTCAAGTTCAATTATTTTCTTTTTTTTTATCTCTCTCTCTCTCTCTATCTCTCATCCGTATGTAAGACATTGATGATCATTTTTAAAATAACAATAAGGCAATTATATTTAAATGCATATTTTAAATTTTTAAAATAAAATAAAGAATTCATCATTCATTCAAAAATATTCTGTGTTTCGAATTCAGATTATAATGCTAACTAAAGTAAAAAATTATCCTTGCATTAACTTTTCCTTCCATCAATAGAAGGTAGTGCGAATGTTTAGAAAAACTATAACATTCAGTCCAACGCAAAATAAACAAAATATTTTATTTATTTTTTTGGAGATTGTAAAAAAAAAATACTTTCGTTCTTGTATTTTACTTTCACTTTTAAAATTTTGTTTTTTACTTTCTATATATGCAATATAGAATCCAATGTAGGCCAAAAGAGCGAAAAAATGAGCTTTGGTATCTTTTACAATAACATTAAAAGGAAGCAAAAATTAATTTTCACCAACAAAATTTTTGTACAACAGTAAATTATGCTGATCTCAACGCATTGGTCCAAGTTCATATATAGAGCTTCAAAAGTTCAATGATTTCTCGGCATTTCCACAAAGCCAAGCTCGGTCATACGTTCATTAAACAAAAGTCAATGAGTTTGCAATACTTAAGTTCATAATACTCAGTGTTACCGAAATCCAACCTATAATTTTTCAGATATGCAATTCAATGGCATAATTTTGCTTTCAAATTTTATAATAGCTCATGCTCTGAATTCTGCCCATCTTTATTGGTCTACCAATTTTTTCCCATTGTAAGCACTATTAAAAGTACATCGGATACACAAGCCGTTCTCCACAAAAAAATCTTTAATAAAGATCACAGTAATTTCTCGTATCGGTCATAAAAGTATTATGCCAAAGCGCTTATTTTTTATACAAATTATTCAATGTTTTTCCTGAAGATATCTTTGTTGGAATTTATCTTTAAAGATAATACTAACTATAGATCTTATTTTACTGAAATAATCAAAACTTATATGCCTATACACGTGTTGAGCCTATTTAGACGCAAGTTAGTTTATTTATTATTATTATGTCTTCAATTTTCTTAAAAAAGAAAAAATCAAAAGAGAGGAAACACCTTATTTCTGCACTTTTAAAGATGTGCAATGAATCAACTAAATTAGGTCAATGGCTGTTAATTGTCCGATGGATTGAATATAAGATATGGTATGGCATATCTATTCTAATACTAAAATAGTCAACAACAAAATGAGCCAGTAAAACATATTGAATTTCTGCTGCGTTTGGTGTTTTTTTTTTTTGTTTTTTTTTACTACGCAGCCAACAATTGCTTTCTCATTTGCATGAGAATGACATTGCAGAGCGCCAGAATGATCTTCAGCGATTCAGCGGCCGAACGAGAAGCTCAGCCAAATTCGAAGTTAGTCTTTATAAGTCAGAGTTGAAGTTCAGCTGAGTTATTTGCAAAAGTCGCAGTGAAAGCTGTGGTCCAACCACGCAGACAATGACTCCGCGACATATTCTCTCCGTGTTCGCTTTGTGTGCGGTTGTGGCTGATGCGGGTAGGTTGAAAAAAAAAAAACAAAAACGAAAATTTGGAGCACATTGAGATATTAACAATTTGCACACCTGGCAGCCGTTAGAATACCCCAAGTGGTGCGTGTACACAGCCTCAGCCCTGCTGAGTATAAAGAACTACAGCGTCTGACCGAGGGCAGTACAGAGGTATCCGAAGCTCGTCTAATCAGCAGCAACGTTGCCGGCGTTAAAGGCTTGGCAACGGGCCTCAATACGGGCTTGAATGCCAGGCACATACCGTTCCTCAACTATTTTAGTAGCTCACATGAAACCCACAAAAACAAAGACAGTTATCCATTGTGTGTTGTGTCAGCGAGCGATCGAGATGCTAGTGAAGGTTATGGAAAAAACAAAAATATTGGACGGCTTATAAGCTGGGTGAGTGGATCAGCAGATAAGGAAGATCATGGGCATCATGAGCATAATCATCACCATCAACATGCAGACGGACCAGGCCATGGACCAGGCTATGGACCAGGCCATGGACCAGGCCATGGACCAGGCCATGGACCAGGGTATGGACCAGTTCACGGGCCAGGGTATGGACTCGGCCACGGGCCAGTGTATGGACCAGTTATTGGCCCAGGCTATGTGCCCATTGTTGGACCAGGATTTGCGCCAGGGTATTTACCAGTTCCCAGTCCTGAACTTGGCCTTGGACCAGTTCAAAGCTCCGATTATGTCCACGAACTTGGTCACGGTCCAGATCAAGGGCAAGCACCAGCTCACGATCCCGATTATGGCAGTGGGCAAGGACAAGATCCTGATCCTGGCCATGGTTCTGGTCACGGTCCTGATCCTGGTCATGGTCCTGGTCATGGTCATGGTCCTGGTCATGGTCATGGTCCTGGTCATGGTCATGGTCCTGGTCATGGTCATGGTCCTGGTCCTGGTCATGGTCCAGGTCACGGTCATGGCGAAGACAAAGAGGACGACAAGCCCGCTGTCAACTGCATAGTCGTGGTCAAAGGCAAGCCCCACACTGATTCCGATTCGCAACCGAAACCAACAAAGAAACCGTATTACGGCGGCGGCGGCTCTCATGGTCATTATGGTGGCTTCTATGGCGGTGTACAAGCTTATGGCTATGGCCTGCCACCGAAATACTATTTTGCACCGCCACCGCCGCCTCTATTTTACCCAGGCGGCTATTCTGGCTACTATCCAAAGAGCCTGCCTGACTTGGACAGCACTGCCGAGGACCAAGCGAGCTATTTGGGCCTGCCTTTGTACTCGGGCTACGTAATTGCTCCAGATGCGAGCGGCAAAAGTGTCAAACGTTCACGTGCCCGCGAGTTCGGTGAGCCAGTGTATGCGCCAGTGAGCTATCCGCAAGTTGATTACGCCTCAAACTATCCAAAAGTATCGCGGAATTACGGACTACCCTATCCGGCGCCAGTGTACGTAAAGGAGCCAACGGCAGCAGCTGCAGCAGGATCAGCCGGAGCAGCCGGAGCAGCAGCCAACGAGCAACAATGAACTTTGATTAAATAAGCTTCTGTTTAAGTTTAATTGTGCAAGAATAAATAGTTTGTAGGCGTCAATGTTGCCTCTGTTCCGAAACAATGCAATCACTGGCAATTAAGTTGCAAGTTTTCAAGCTTGCCAACCGCAAGCCAAAAACACTTACAACTTAATTACAGGTGAGTGCGCACGCATAATTTGCATAATGAGTTCAGCAAAAGCCGATTAACATTTCTTGTTGTTGGCAGCTATTAAAATAATGGCCACAAATGGCCGAGCAAAGCTATCGAAGGTGAATGGCTCCAAACACGAAATCCTCTTAAATCCACAGCTACACACAATCTGGCAACATGCGCATTACTGCGAGCACTTGGCTACCAATTGTGTGAGAGTGAGAGAGAGAGAGAGAGAGAGAGAGGTGCAGCACTAAGTGCTTAGCAATGCATCAAATAAATTCTATTAAAAATTAAGCTTAACATTTAATGTCTGATGATGTCACGTGCACGATTTGACAAGTGTAATAACAATTACAACAACAACAACAACAACAACAACGACAACGGCAACAACAACAAACAAACAAACCAACAGCATAATAAAAACACACACTAACAATTTAAACACACAACAACTGAAATAAATCACAAAAAAATAAAGAAAATACAAAAAAATAAAAAAACAAAAGAGAGCAAGACAGAAAGAAATAAAAAAGCAAATGAAATTGGTTATGTGTTCTAGTGAGTGCGAATGCGTTTGCTAGAGTGAATGCGAGTGCGAGTGAGAGCGTGTCTGAGTGTGAGTGCGAGGCGCAGCATAAATGAGAACAAAAGCGTTAAAAATTGTTACAAGGTCTCTGCGTAAAAATTTGATCTAAGCCTTTTGCAATAGCAGCCAACAAAACAGCGACGACAATAACACATGCCACAGCAGCAACAACAACAACAACAACAGCAACAACAACAGCAACAAAAGCAACAGTAACTGTGACTGTAGCTGTAGCAGTGACAGTGGCAGCTACTGCAAACACCAAGAGCATAAAAAGCAAGTAACTGCTCTACAAAAGCTGGGGTTGGGGCTTACGAGTAAATTAAAAAACAACTCAAAATATCCGCTGGCAATTTGAGTGAAAGTGTTTTACTGTTGCTGCTACTGCTGTTGCTGTTGCTGTCTGCTTGTTTATCTCACTCCAGCTGTCTGTCTGACTGTCTGCTTGTCTGTTTGTCGGTGCACAGTATTTGCGTCGTATCAGAAGACACATCACATAAGCATATACGACGGTACACAAGCGTCGTACCCTTGCATAGAACTAATATATGAACATGTACGCACATGGCCTCGCAGTTAAATTGCGCTTGGCACTCGCATTTTCTTTCAAATACACTGTAAAAATATCAAAAAAAAATAAGGCACAGCAACAACAAGTGCTGCAGCAGACACGCACAGCATACCATTTATAAAAGAAAAACTAGAAAGGCAGGGGTTATTGTCAAGCGTACCCGATTATAGAATACCCTGTACCCAATTCAAAATTCAATAAATTTTTTGTTGCTTTACTATTTTGTTCTAATTATGTAACGATAATTCAAGAAACAAAAAAGTTTTTTATGGCAGCTATATGTTATAGGTTGAAAATTGAAAAAAAAAACAGAATAAACTCGTTATGCCCATGGATTAGGAGAGTCTTCGTGCCAAATTTGGTGATTGTAGTTCCAATTTTATTGCTAACAAAGATAATTTTCACACATAATACACTTATAAAACTATTTTATATCTATCAATGTTTCAGTAACTATACCTAAACAGTTGGGTTGCCGCAGATAAGTTCCGCGGATCACTATTAAACAGAATTTAATAATAATTAATACAGTTTCATTGCATTTTTTAAGCAATATAAAAAAGGCATACGATGATATACTTTACTGTTGTCAAAACCGCTTAGGAATTTCGCTCAGTGTTGCAACACACATGTAACACGCATCTGTATCTCTGTGCTGAAAAATAATTACTTTCCTATCCAGCGGCAATTAAATTCATTTAGTTTAGCACCAATTTTCATTTAGCACATGCATTGAAAAAGTTGATGCAAGTAAACATTTCTTACATTTCTTAGTCAGAGAGGAGTTGCGACATTTTTATGCCCCTGCAAAGCAGATTGGAAGTCGCAAAAAAGAAAAAAAAAAAAGAAACAAGCAAAATGCCTTGCGATGCCCCACTCTGGGCTATATTGTGTCCAATGAACCTTTGCCACAAAAAAAAAAAAAAAAAAAAAAAAAAACCTACTCAAATTCTTTTATCCTTATTAAGCTCTGCCTGCTGCTGCGACTCGAACGTGTATTTCGAATTTTATTTTGCAGTGATGCAAAGCCAAAAAGTAAAGAGTAGGAGATTCGTAACAGTGAAGCAGTTTTCATTTTATATGTGTTAATTATAAAAAATATGTATTTTGTAGCTCTGAAAAATAGGCGGAAGTTAGTATTTAAAAAAATTATTTAATTGAACACTAGAAAAGCAGGGCTATACCCTGTTCTCAATCCAAAATTCAATAAGTTTTTCCTTCGCTTTAATGTTTTATATTAATGATATAACGATATCTCAAGAAACTAAAAAAATTTTCTATAGATAAGTCACTTTTTGGCGAATTGTTCCTATGACCGCTGTAGGTTATAGGTCGAATATCTAAAAGACAAAATGAAGTTGTCATGCCTATGGATTAGGAGAGTCTTTGTGCCAAATTTGGTGGTTGTGGGTCTAACCGTTTCCGAGATCAGTTTGTTCATACGGACGGACGGACAGACAGACGGACATGGCTAGATCGACTAGTCTTTCGATGCTGATCAAGAATATACATATATACTTTGTGGGGTCTGCCACGCCTGCTTCTATCTGTTACAAATGTATGTACACAACTTTAATTTTACGATTTTTTGGTACAGAATATAAAAATTAAAGGCATAATCCCAGATTTAATTTTGTATTTATTTTTTTTGTTTTTTTTTTTTTTTTTTTTTTATCAACAATCAATTTCATATTCAAGAACAAAAAATTTTGACAACTAGTGTATTAACCACAGTGAATGTCCAAATTCGAAACATCTACACGAACACTCAATGACAACAAACTATAATTTCAACAATCTTGGGCTATCATTTTTTGCATTTGCGTGTTAGGCGGCTTGGCTTAGGCTTGCCCGGGCGTTTCTTCTTGAGCTTCTTTACACCTCGCGGTTTACTGCCGCAGGTGCGCTTCGGGAGTTTTTTGGCCGCAGCCCGAGCCATTTTTGCTTTCTTGTGTTTCATGCATGCCGCGCACTCGGTTGGATCGGCCTGCTTCTTTTCTGTGGGCAGTTGCTCACTACGTGTCAACGCCTGATTTCGCGGATCATCTTCAGCCGCAATGTCTAAGGCTTCGTCCATTAGTTGCTCAATTTGGTTTTTTACGTCAGCTATGCTTCCAAGGTTTCCCCTCTGGGCGATCACGTATGTGACTATTTCCTTAATACTGGCATGAGTGCCAAACGTTTTTATGGCGTCTCTCAAGTCGTTGTTGTTTGTGTTTGACATTTTGTTTTCCAATGTACATTTGTTTTCCTTTTGACACTTATAATTTAAACAACACAGAACTGCTACGAAGGAATGTTCGAATGGGAATGGCAAGAGTTAGAAATATTACTTTTAACATTGACTGTAAAATCCAAAGGTAGCTTAGATTAAGTTTAAATATTTTGCTCATTTGCTTCGAACAGATTCTTTTTTCTCGGCCTACTTGTGTAGCCGTAATGAGTTCCGAGGGAATTTTATAAGTTCTTCTCTATAACATCATAACTATTTCATATTTCTTAGTCTAGTAAGTTATTTAAGATTTTACCTGTGGGTTTCAGTTTTGTGGTTTTTTTGTTATTGTTATTTTGCCAACAAGAGTTAGCCTGCACAGCCCACAAGATCAGAATCACAAATACAATCACGATCACGATTGTGTACAGTTGATGTCAGTTTCAGTTATTACATAGGAACTGTGCAAATGCGAAGAAAAAAATATTTCATGTCAATTTATCAGTCTACCAAATCAAAGCCTCACAAAAAACTAGAAAGGCAGGGGCTTTATTCGGGCCACTCACCTAACCAGGAAGTCAAACAGGCTCTTGGAACTTGTATCTATATTGGGCATTGTTCTGCAGAGCACAAAATGAATATTAATTTTTTGACAGTACACTGTAGTCTAAGAAAATATCATGTGAACTTAAAGGGAATAATATTTTACCTTATATATTCTAATGTATATAATATATATAATATGTTATAGTAAACCGATATTTATCATATTCAGGAATATGATTGGATATCACCTACAATTATGAAATCCAAAATTTGGTAAGTCGGCCAATCATTCCTATGACAGCTATATGTTATAGGTTGAATATCGAAATAAAAAAAATTAACTCCTTATGCCTATGGATTAGAAGACGGACAGACGGACATGACTAGATCGATTCGTCTTTCGATGCTGATCAAGAATACATATGCTTTGTGGGGTCTGCCACGCCCATTTCTGCCTGTTACATACATCCGCACAACTTTATTATACCCTTTACCATTTTTCGCTACATGGTATAAAAATCCATACACATTCTGCAATAACAAATGTATAATAAGTCTAACAAGCTGTAGGCGTCTGAATTAGTTAGAGAGGCTAGAGTAACTAGAAGGCACCTTACACACATATTATACTATAAATATGCTTACAGCTAAGATAAATATAATTTAATGTAAAATTATGTAATGAGGTAAATTAGAAAAAAAAAATAGCTAACATATATGAGAAATAAATAAATTGGCAATTAGTGCTTCACATTAGCATTAGAGTAGCCGACTTGCAGGTGCCCGGCAGCGTAACGTAATCGAACTGAAATCAGTAATGAATTTCTTGAAAATTGCCTAAATGCACTATTCAGCAACAAGCCTACTTCAGGGAATGCTCTATGTATGTGCACGGCAAGTCAGCAAATCAAAAGTTTCTTTTGCATTATAGCATAGCAAATAATTTATTAAAAAAATAAAAATAAATAAATAAATTTGTGTTTGCGTAAATATGCAGTTTTGGTTTATAATTTGGTATTTTTTTTTCTAAATAGCATGAAGCTGTGTACATTTTTCAATACCTGTAAATATTATTTTTGTACGTTGTAGAGACGGTGTTTAAAATGCTGAAATGTACGCAATTGTTTTACTGGAATTTTTGCATAAAATCATTTTGATTTGACAGGCAAACATTGTCTCATATATAATATATTGCTCTGACATGCTGCCACATGAAAAGATTTACTTATTGTCAATAAAACAATGCCTAAATAAAATCAAAAAGACAAAAAAAAAACATATGTATAAAAATAAAAATAAAATGTAATACTGTATGTATTATTATTTATAAAACGTTTCCTTGAATTGATTCTATTTCCAAGCATTTTGCTTCTGTTGAGGCAGCACAATAAGTTCGGCACGAATTACATAAGCATATCAAACACATGTCAGTCACTCACGATGCCACTCAGTGGTTTCAACTGACGACACCCACACGTGAGTATCTAAGTAAGTAAGTACAGTGTTACACCCACTTCAATAATGTGCCTGGTACGTGAAGTTTATAATTTGTTGGCATTTTGTTTATTTTCAGTTATTTTTTTTTTATTTTTCGTGTTTGCTTATGCGTCTGTTGACAGAACATAATATTATAGGAACACACGCATATGTACATATATACAAAATATAAAAGTGATTTGCGGTTAATGTTAAAGAAAAGCAAAGCCCGCCACTGTTGCGCCTCTTATACAACTGTTTAATCTGCGGAAGCAGGGGGCTATCGCTGAAAGCATGTACGTTGTTGTTGTTTCTTAAATTTTTTTTTTTTAAAGCAATTTTCTGTCAAAAACCAAACTGTTGGCTGTTGCTTTGGCTGTTACGACTAACGAAGAGTTTATACAGACTTAACACGTTTTCACAGCCACTTGATACAAATTATGAATCATTGCAGTCACTTGCCATACTATGCTATGCTCTGATATGCTATGCTATGCTATGTTTGACGTCAATTAAGCTTTGTGCACGCTCGCTCAACTCTGTGCCAAACAGACGGCAGCAGCAGCCAGGTCAACTTCTGACACACATTCAGAGTGCAGAGCATGCAACTGAACTCAACTGAATCGAACTGAACTAAACTGAACTGAGTTGAACCGAGTTCAGCTGCGATTGATTGCTATTCAATTTCATGCACTTTGACAACAGACAATTGCCAGCAGCACACAGCAACTGCACAGCTACTGGCACAGGAGCGCATGAATCCTGCGCCAATTGCGATATTCCAACTAAAAGCGAACAAAAGTCTAATTCAGCAACAAAATTTGCTGTTTGACAAACTAATGCACTGAAATTTGTGCACATGTGCATAAGCAATGAACCTCATGTTACGTAGGCAACTCAGTCAGTCAGGAGACAGATAGTTGAAATACGGTCCTGTTATGGTTCAGAGTTGTGCTCAAGTAAGTTTCTGGCTTGTTGCGAATTTGGCATAATGCGTAAGAATATGAATTGTGTTGCTGTGTTGCTTGTCAATGCGCTTAGGTGTGTGCGTGTGTGTATGTGTGTGTGTGTGCAGGCATAGATTGAGTTTTTGTAGTTTGCTGTCTTGACGAGTGATTAGAATAAATTGCACAATGCTGCCAGCAAAGCCAAGTGGCAGACTGACAGGCACAGGCACAGGCAGGCAGCGGCAGAGGCTCACTTGGGTTGACGCATGCCTGCCGCACTTTGTATGCATTTGGCACAAGTGTCGCGATTTGGTTCAACAGTTGCTCAATCAATCGTGCATTCGATCAGTAACATATTGCCATACACACAACACACACACACACACACACACACACTCATATACAGCATAGCGCATGCGTTGAGACAACAAAAAGTTGCAAGTTGCAAGTTGCAATTTTAAAAGGGCATCAACGCCAGAGTGCGTAATCAATTTTAATAGCATCAAAAGTTTCGCGATATTGGCGCTTTCAATTAAAATCGTTAAAAAAGAAAATTTTTTTTCACAGCAACATGCAAAAGGGGAACGCTGAAAACTTTACACAGCCATAAGTGCCGCAGTAACCCAGCAACGGCAACGGAAGCGGCAGCGGCAGCAGAACTGTAAATACCAAAAGTGTTTTTTAACCCGTTTACACACTACTAACCGACACACACACACACACATAGACTGACTTACGCTGCCTCCCTGCCCTGTTACCCTCACACTTTCACACTCACTCTCACACTCACTCACTCACTCATTCACTCTCTCAGTCTGCCAAACACGCAGTCAGTCGGTGAGCCAGTGAGCCGGTGAGCCACTCATCGGTCGTGCACTCGTTGTTCGCTCTAAGTGCACTTCAGGCATCCCCCCATCTGATTTATGTTTTTCGAGCTTTGATTAATTGCATCGGTACTCGATAAATGTATAAAATAAATACGCTTCCGCGCGTAGATTCGCGTGTTACCATTCGATTTTCGCCCGCCTAAAAGCAATACTCTGTACGCATTTCGTTACTTTTGTAAAGCTTCTTGCATAATACGTATGATTAATTCATTTCAGTGCCTTGCTATATAAAAAACCAAAAAACAACAAAAAAAAAATTCTCTTTGTCTTCATATCAATTAGTGTAAGACAAGCAGCTTAGACAAGAGCTGCAACAAGGTTTCAGACTGAAATCCATGTGAGATACTCTGCCTGTTCCTACATGGCGGGGATGCCCAAAATGGCATGGACACAATGTTAAGTGTTATGTGTTTGTGAGGCTAAACGTGTATTACAGTTATGACATAGTTATATAAATTCTTATGATTTGCCAAATTTTTCACCTTTTAAGGCAAGACACAACGCATAGAACAATATTAAGGTTGTCTAAGAGCATTCCTTCGGTTTAGTGCTTCAGTTTTATTTAGAGCAAATTTTCTTGAATTTAATATTCTCAGTGTTGTGACTTTCTCGAAGTTTTTTTCTATGCACATAGTGTAGATCCTGAGTTATACTCTACGCTGCTCTGTGGCATGTAATTCAACATATTGAAATTTTGCTTCTTTCTTTACTACAAAAGGTCAGAACATCTATGACTATAAGCCTTTTTATTATAAGACTATGTCTTCACATTTTTGTTGCAGAGTCCGCTTTAGTCGAAAATCTTGTCGCAGTTGTATTTTTACATATATGTATGTCGAAACCCTATTATATTCATAATAAAAATAAATTCAATCTTTAGTGACTTCGAGTTTTCCAAGTTTCCAGTTATAGAACTTCGACTGTATATGCTTTCTAAATGTACAGTGAGTCACTTAAGTATTTTGCCTATTGGTTTTCATGCAAAAATTTGAATTTGTTGGCTTATAAAATAACAACAATGGGAAAAATAGAAGAAAAATGTTGCTCGTCTGCTAAAGGCATATTTTCACAACAAGTTAACCCAACTACGGATCATATACGATGATCCGTTAGCTAGCTATTGAGGCGCAATCATTTTCTGCCGAAAATTTCGATCTCACAAAAGTATTTTGCCTCGCAACAAAGTACACGTGGTTTCCATATTTCCTATGAAATTTGCCTCAATTGCGTGGAAATTATGCATGCTGTACTTGCTGCTAAGGCAATAAGTTAATGTTGTGTACAATTTCGATGTGATTCTGCTGCTTATGTAACCCAAAATGGCAAAACGCAAAGAATTAAATTATGAAGAAAGAAAAATCATTTTATATCTGTATTATCAGGGTAAACTTATCCAATATGTTTCTGAAATGTTTGATCGAAGTCGCCAAACAATAGGAAACACAATTGCATGATCGAAAGATCATGGTATCATAGAGAATACAGCCTGTTCTGGCCGCCCTTAAATGCTGACAACACGAATTGATAGGGAAACCCATAAGGAAAACCGGGAAAACCCACATTTGTCAGCACCAAAAATTAACGACAAATAGTTGATGCTCATGCCTACACTTCTGTGCGATGAAACAGTCCTTAGGGTTCCCAGGCCAAAAATATCCATGGTCGTGTGGCAAGGCAAAAATCGCTGATATCATTAATTTCAATATTTAACGCTTTATTTGGCATGCGCCAGACCATGTGACGCCCAACTGATCCGAAAATGTTGTAATTGCTTCCATAACTGAAGATTACGCTCATCCAAAACTTCAAAGTCGTAGTTTTGTTGCTCCTTGCGAGCAACATCCGTTTTTCTTTGTTTACTGACGAAACTAGCCATTTTTGCCTTGCTACACAACCATGGATATTTTTGGCCCTGGGAACCCTAAGGACTGTTTCATCGCACAGAACTGTAGGCATGAGTGTCAACTATTTGTCGTAAATTTTTGGTGCTGACAAATGTGGGTTTTCCCGGTTTTCCTTAAGGGTTTCCCTATCAATTCGTGTTGTCAGCATTTAAGGGCGGCCAGAACAGGCTGTATTCTCTATGATACCATGATTCTTTCGATCATGCAATTGTGTTTTCTATTGTTTGGCGACTTCGATCAAACATTTCAGAAACATATTGGATAAGTTTACCCTGATAATACAGATATAAAATGATTTTTCTTTGTTCATAATTTAATTCTTTGCGTTTTGCCATTTTGGGTTACATAAGCAGCAGAATCACATCGAAATTGTACACAACATTAACTTATTGCCTTAGCAGCAAGTACAGCATGCATAATTTCCACGCAATTGACGCAAATTTCATAGGAAATATGGAAACCACGTGTACTTTGTTGCGAGGCAAAATACTTTTGTGAGATCGAAATTTTTGGCAGAAAATGATTGCGCCTCAATAGCTAGCTAACGGATCATCGTATATGATCCGTAGTTGGGTTAACTTGTTGTGAAAATATGCCTTTAGCAGACGAGCAACATTTTTCTTCTATTTTTCCCATTGTTGTTATTTTATAAGCCAACAAATTCAAATTTTTGCATGAAAACCAATAGGCAAAATACTTAAGTGACTCACTGTATGTAGTTGTCAACACAGAAGTTATTCATTTGCTTCTGGGAAGTTTATGATCCTGAAATACTTTCATATAAGTAGGTACATCTTAAACAACTTTGAACCTTGTGTATTTACATAAAATTGCAAAAACTGTCACACCATAAACTGCTTAAATATTTTTGTTTACCGTTTTGTACTTATTGTCAATACGATCAACAAATCTTTGAGTTGCTTTCTGTTGCTTTTGAAGGCATTGTGTAGCGAAAAATATGATTTTCTATTGAAATCTATTTATATGGCTTTGTCTGTTTAACAATTTCTGCAGCATATTTCCTATTATTGTTATTATTATTTTTTTTTTATTATTTTTTTTTTTTTGTAGTTTCAATCTGAAATTGAGAATGTCCGTACTTACATCGCAACGACAGGAGCATCTTGATTCAAATATTGTAATGTGTTATGCAAATTTTTAATTATAAAATTATTTATCGAATTTTAAGCAAATTCAATGAAATATTGCTTTGAACGAGAATTAAATGCTGGCATGCTAAATCGACCAAGAAATTGTGTAAATCAACAAAACATGCAATAAATAAGCTGAAATTGTATTACGAAAATGCAAAAGAAAATTCTTCGTCTGCTATTGAAACAACAATTGACACTTAGTCATTCTCTATCAGATTTTCTATATTAAATTAAAAGTGAACTGACTTACTTACTTACTTATAGCATAACTGCATATAACAAAGCCATGAACAAATGGCAATAATAAAAATAAAAAATAAAAACACAAATAGAAGAAGAAGAAAAGAAAGAAAAAATAGAAATTTTTATGGCGCAAACTCAAAATGAAAATTTTATGCAAAACTTAATCAAAAAGTATTCAGAAGATGCAAAGATACTCAGATACGGTTATGTGTAAGTGTATGTATATATGTATGTGTGTGTGTGTGTGTTAGCATGTGTAGAGAGTGTACAAGCGACACAAAAGTTTATAACAAATTGAAAAATAATAACAAAAAGTTACCTTGCCATCTGGCAGCTGCTACAGTTCTAATTTAATACAGGAAAAGTTGTGTGAGAAGCTTTTTAATTTATCTACAACAGGCACGACTTGCCTGACTTGACTTGAGTCGAATTCAGTTGAATCGAGCCGAGTTGAGTTGACTTGAGTTGAGCTGAGCTGAACTGAGCTGAGTCACAGTGTTACCCCCTTGAAGTGAGCAATGAATTGTTTTGCTTTATGTTTTTATATTTGCTTAGTTCAAGTCCTTGGGCAACTCTTATTGCTCTTATTGTTGTTGTTGTTGTTCTTGTTGTTGTTTTTGCTATTTGTATTTTAATAAAGCTGCAGACACCGCCTGCACAACCAAAGCAGCAGAGCCACAGCACAGCACATCATAGTACAGCTCAGCACAGCAGTTCTGATATTTTGCCAGACTTTATCGTTTGACTTACATAAAGTAAATTTTATTATCCGTTACATTTTAGTGTGAGAGCATGTGAGCGTGGCAGTCTATTCATGCCATGTCGCTCTGTCACTCTGCCGCTGTGACGGTGTGACGCACCGACGCTGTACCAATGCCAATGCGATTGGGAGTTGGGGGCGGCTGCTTGCTTGTAGCTTCTCTATACGCTGCTGGTGTTATATTTTTATTGCAACTAAAACAAGGCAGAGACAACATTTTGGTTTTGTTTCGCTTTGTTTTTGTTTTTTGTCTGTCTTTTTTCCACTGTCATGTTCTGCTTATCGTTGCAGCTTTTGTAAATCTTTCTTGAGTGCAAAATTGCACACACACACACACATACTCACTTCCATACAACACTTAGAGACACATGGCAGCTGCTGTTGCTGCTCGGCAAGCCATTACAGCGGCAAGTGTTGCAAATCCTGTACAACATCATATGTCAACTGCATCAATATTTGCATTTTGATTGAAACTTACAAGCAGCAGTCATGCAGCCATTCAATCGTCCTTCACTTTGCCACCCACCCAACACTTGGCCACGTTACTTCTTCGACACGACACGACACCACACGACACGACTCGCCTCATTTGCATATCTTACGTTTATGCATAGCCTTTTGTGTTTATGCTTATGTTTATGCTGCTGCTTAGGCATATGCTTTGAGCTTCAATCTCACCGTATCTGTCTGGCCGGCTCGCTGCTGTGCCGTGCCTTGCCGTGTCGTTATGTCCTCTTCTTTTCTAATCTCCATAACCAAATCGCCATATTTATGCATTGCTCAAATGTCACGACATTCAGCAAATGTGGCAACTTTAAAGACCGCCAAGCTCCATGCATAATTCATATTTAAACATTCAATGCTATAACCTAATCTCCCTTAAAAACAATAAATGACACATTAGCATCACACAAATGTGCTTTCAAAAAAACTACGCAGTTTGTTTTTATAAAGGGTTTAGTAAAATTGTGCAAATATATGTGTATCAGGCAGAAAGAGGCGTGGCAGATCCCACAAAGTATATATATTCTTGATCAGCATCGATGTTTGTCCGTCTGTGAGTCTGTCTGAATCAATATTGTATCAAATACTTTATTTAAACATTGCTAAGCATATTCAAAACATTTTATTGTAACTGCATTTTATTAATGACTTGTACTAAAATTGCATTTTATATTTTTATAAGTTTTTTTTGCCATAAATTTCTATAGCAAAGTCAATGCTACGATTCTTTCCCGACGTTATCAATAAGGTCACTTTGGTTTTGCCCACGCCTCCGTGCTTTAGCACCACAGTGCATTCGTTTTTAATATTATTATCGACTGCCTTTATAGCGGTTATGTAGAACACATTGTGTTCTGTCTAAGAAACATAAAAAAAAAGAAATATATATATATATGTATTTGTAAATATAACAGACCAAAATTTGTTTTCTATTTAGTTACCGATTTTGGAAACACAAACTCCTTTGTGACAGCCTGGCCAGCAATCGATTTTACTTGTACGGCTTCTCGTCGCAAGAAAATATCAGTTTTGCCCACATAACCCCAATTAACTGTTTCGGAGACGCCATTAGCAGCGAGGCACACAAAAACAACAAAAATCACACAGCAAAAATGCATTAAGACGCTAACTCTTGACACAACTAATAAAAAAAAGAAAATAAATGAAAAAAAATAAAACAAATCATGCGACACTGCTCATGTTTGACTGTAATTAACGTTTTTGCTGGCATTTACATTGTGCTTTCATATATGTATGTATGTGGGCTGTAACGAAGTAAGTAATTGAAATGAAAGGCGGAACATCCGAAACAAATCTACCTCAACAATATTATTCACTAAAATGAAGCAAATATTCATGCTATTTGTAAAGTCACTTCAGACTGCAAAAGTGCAGCATCGGTTTGAAAAAAATTTCTTGCTATTCCTTGTCTATATAATTAGTAGTTAGCCAAAAAAAAAAAGAAACAAAAAAAATTTGTTTTTTCAATAAATATAAAAAATAACCATGCAAAATAAATGCGGTAATCAATTAAGAAAAAAAGAAAAACATTACATAAAAAAACAATTCATATACATAGTATATATTCTAATCTAAATAGTTAAGCTTCTTTCTGATCTGCACGTTCAGCAACATGTGATTAATGCCACCGACTATTATGGAAATAGCAATTGCGGTTAATTGCACATGACTCTAAAGTGATTTAGTTTATAAGCATTTTATTAAAACTAAATATATGCATTTATGTAAAAAAAAAATAAAAACTAAAAAAACAGTTAAAATAAAAACTAAAAAAACAGTTAAAAAAAAGAAACAATTCATTAAAAATTAATTAAATAAGGGATTATGTAAATATGATTTGCGTAAGTGCCACACTGTCATAGGATAATTTTAATTATGAGGTATGTTACATAAGTTCATTTAAATTACAAAAACAAAAATACTTTAAAAGTAACTGCAACACTTTGAATATGTGAACTTCTTTGAAATAAGTTATTATGGCAGTTTTTTTTTTTTTTTTTTTTTTGTAAGGTAATTTGTTAATTTACTTAAAGTATTGAAAATGCATTAGTTCGGCGTTAATTGAAAAGAACTTTGCTGCACTTGACATATGGATCGCACTTTGTCTGTTGTCAAATGTAATTTGCAGCTGATTTAACTCTTAATGCAGAACGCAGTGCAGTGGACACGGTGCAGGACAGCGGCGGTTAGAAAACTTGTTTGGTCATAATCAAAGCTTATTGGTGCAATGTATTCTGGCTGGCCTTAGCCTCGCTCATAACTAACACGCGGCGCAGCGCTTGGATTTTACAAACATACATATGTGCAAATGGCAGAGGAACTGGTCAAATTAGGTCACAATGCATTCGAATCTACCAGCATGCACGCAGGCACGCACGCACGCTACTTCAGAATAAACACGTAAACAAACGTCAGACATGGATGGTTTGTTGGTTGGTTCGTTGGTTCGTTGTCTGGCTGGATGGTTGCTTGGTTGGCTGATTGGCTGGCTGGCTGGCTGGCTGGGCTAGGCTAGGCTGGGCTGGGCTGGGCTGAGTGGTATGCCGAGTTGGAAGGATTCTGTTGGTGACGGTTTTCGAGCTGAGATTACAGCAAAATCCGCTGCACACATCGCCACTGACACTCTCTACTGTCGCAGTCAGATGCCATCGAAAGCCAATGTGCGGCTGAAAATTAATTGGCACTTCTAAATGGCAGGATTTCAAAGCAAAGCGAAATTACACGCTCACACATACACACAGAGACACATACACATACACACAGACGCATAGCCACAGACAAACTCTGACAAACACTTGGTTGCAATTTTGTAATTTGCCTAATTAACTTCTCTCTCGCTCTGCCTTGCCTTGCTTTGCTATGCTTTACTTTGCTTATGCCTGTGCATGACTGTGGGTGTGAATGTGTGTGTGTGTGTGTGTGTGTGTGGATGTGGATGTATTTAGGATGTATGTTAATTAGTTTGGCGATAGCGCTAAGCATTTTCTTAGTGAACGGAATTTTCTAATAACTACAGCCATTGAGAGTCGAGCGAACGATTTCGCTTCTTCAACGCAACAGCTGCATTTGATTATACAATTTTTCAATTAATATAAACTTGCGTAGGACGTAGCAGCAACAACAACAACAATAGCAAAAGCAACAACGCCAACGTTGACTATAATAGCAACAACAAAAGAAAGCAGAAGCAGCAGCATCAGCAACAGCAACAGCAGCAGAAGAGGCAAAAAAGATACTCAAGTGAATGCGTTCGTTCCCTCACTTGCTGACAACGATTCGCGTGGTTATCATAATTAATTTTGTGGTTTCATTGTTTCTTGCCTGTTTCTCTCTTATGGCGCTCGTTAAACTCTGAGTTTCATTAAGAAAATTGTTTAATAAAAAAAATAAGCAAAAAAAAAAAAAAAACCAAAACAAAAAAAAAAACAACAAGCGAAAATAAACAGAAAATTATTTAACTAAAAAACAAAATAAAACAAAACTTAAATGGAAAGCAGACAGAGTCAGTCTATCTGAGTGTCTACGGCGGTTGCAGCGCCTTCTCGAAGTCAGTCCTTCTCCTGCGTTCATTCGCTGCTTCGCTGATTCGTTCGTTCATTCGCTCGTTCTTTCGTTCGTTCGTTCGTTCACTCATTCACTCAGTCATCGTCGTCATTCCTGCTGATAATCATAAAAAGTTATGCGCTCGCTAATTTGATTAATGACATTTCCTTGGCCGCAATCCAAAACTCATAATGACTTTAACACAAGGAAATTGTTATTACTTCTAATTAAAGAATATTGCATAAAAAATGTAGAACAACTTCATTGCCATTGTTGCTGCGCGGCGTAACAAGTGCAGCTAAAAATCAAATGGATTTAATTAAATAATCAAGGAAAAAATAAATCAAGGAAATCAACAAACCGCTGAACGACAGCCAACTCAGAGCGTGACATTCATTATTATTTATAAATAAAATACTCTGCGCATCTTAACTACATTAAACTTGAATTAATTTTTCTTATTTAAAAGTCACAAATAAAGCGCCTGAGCCAACAGCTTTCTGGCCGAACGCCCTGAGTACCGTAGCTTGCTAGCAAGGTTCAAGGCCGAAAAATTATTTTTACTGAGGAAAACTTTATTGTTTGTTAATATATCGTTATGGAAAAAAAATGTTTTGTGGCAGCACAGTTTTTTCCTACGGGGTAAAAACATTGGATCGTTTAATAACGTCATAAATAACACCAATTAAAAAAAAACTATATTAAAGAACATATACTAATAAGTAATAAATTAAAATAAGGAATTAATTAAAATTTATAAAATAAAAAAAAATTCTTTCCGACTGCAGGATTCGAACCACCGTATTGTGGCAGTGTGTAGAAATTAAAAAAAAAAAACCTTCGCCGTCGCTCGACCTATGGCGCTACAGCATTTGCTTACAAATTGCTGATTAAAACGTATTATGAAATATCGCTATTTATATAAAATATCCATACAAAACGGTTTTCAGCCAATAGTTCAGCTTGTAGACATTATATAAAATTATTGCACTTTAGATTGGGTGCAGGATATTCCATGGTCGGTTGTATACGACTATATCGCTGCCATTTTAATTTCTTTTATATTTATTTTGTATTCTTTATTTTGTGCCTGCGTTGCAGCATCAGAACAATAACAAAATTACGCAGAGTTCAATATCCTATGTTTTGCTTAAAACTTCAGCATGATTTTCACTTTTCAGTGTAAGTCATATTTTCTTATTTGCATGAGACGTGTGTGTTAACAGAAATAAAATATTATATGTGCATTATTATTGCGTTTTCTGTTTTGTGCATTACTTTTTTTTTTTTTTTTCGTTTTATTTTTCTTCGATAAATCTCGTTTTCGTGCCTAGCAGCTAATGCAAATATACGCAGAAGAGCAATGCAATGCAAGGCACAATGTGAGCACGTCAATATGCCAAACAATTTACCACACATAAATTCGAGAACATTAAGTGCGCGCAACAACAATTGCAGCAATCGCAGCAACAGCACCAACAGCGGCAACAACGGCAACAAATTGCCGCGCACCAATTACGCAAACAGAGTAAAATGCGCAGCGAAATATATGAACACGGCAATAGGCTTTACGGATGTCCAAACTGCAAAACAGGTCAAACAGATATGCAAGCAAACAGCGGACATGCCATAATGCATTGGCCAGCCTGCCATGAAGCTGTACCCGTTTTTGGTTTTTTTTTTTTTTTGGTTTTGTTTTTGTACTTTGCTGCAGCGCGCGAAAACGTCAATGACCGCAATTTATGCGCGAATTATATAACGCAACATGAGTCACACACACACACACGCACACGTAGGCACGCAGTTAGTTAACTGCAGCTTGGCAGGCATCGCCTGCAATTGGCTGTAATGCACAAGAAGTTCACTACAGTGTTAAGCATATGTAAACTGTCGAAACTATTGGAACTGTCGACCATCGATTGTCGATTTTCGATGTGTGTGTATGTGTGTGTGTGTGTATATGTGCGTGTGTGTGGGTGTGAGTCAAAGGCTTAGCCAAGCTAAGCAAAGTAAGTGACTGCTAATGAGTTGCCGGCATTTAGCCACATTAGTGTCATAATATGCTTGGGTTTCTAATATATTTGATCGCATTATCCTTGCTGCTGGCCAGCAAACATGCAAATACCAATGCGTGTGTCGGGGCTACTGTGTCTGCTAATGTTGATGATGTATGGCGGGCCATTGAGTGGCGGCGCTCGGCCGAATTGGCGCACGCCATTAAGCATCAACAGGGCTGCCCAAGTATTGCCTGCAGTAGCAGCTGTTCAGACTGTCACATACACACACACACACAAAAAACACACACACACACACACACAGAGATAGTGAGAGCAAAGACAGCCAGACAGACATATCTCGCTTCTGTTGCTCATGTCGCTTCGGTGTTAATAACTTGAACGTGCTCAAAATTGCCCCAACTGCATTAATGCTACACGTTGCTGTCTTCTGCCTTCAGCCTCCTGTCTGCTGACTGCTGTACTCTGTACTCTGTACTCTGTCCTCTGACTGCTGCTGGCTACTGGCTGCTGGCTGCCGGCTGCTATTTGCTGGCTGCGTGTATTTGCACACGATTTGTGTGAACAATTGTTGGCAATTACTGTATGCGCTTTGGGTTCTGCTGCATTGTGCTCTACGTGTCAGCAGAAGCTTTGAGCGCGTGCTGTGCCGCACTAAGTGCTGCTGTTTAGTTATGGATTTCCATGTGACGCTGCCATTAAGCTTCGCACTACACTTTTATCGTGTTTTATTTTATTGAATTAACTTTCATTTCACACTCGCATACCCTAAGTCCCTCCTCACTTAGCCCTAACACACTTTGCTTGTAATTTGTCGGTGTAATATGCTTTGACTGCACACTCACTCACACACAAACACACACACACTTACATACATAAAAAATAAACCGGCATTAAACTGACAGAACGAATTGGCATTTTAAGCATTTTATTTAAATGCAAAAAAATCTTTTTATTCGCAGTCAATTAGGTACATAATTTTTTAACATTTTTCTCCGTTAGCGGAAAGCTGCTTTTATTTCTCTTCGTTGTTTTTGTTTTTTGTTTCATTTTCTTTTTTTTTTTTGCCATTAACAGAGTAGCGCATTTTCTTGCTTTTTTCGCGTTTAATCATTTTCCTTTTTTTTTTTCTTTTTTGGTTTTAGTATTTATTTTTTTTTTATTTTTGTTATTTTGTGTTGTTTTTGGTGTTGTCTATTTTTATTCGAAGCAATTTGTTTCAACTTTGGAACCGGCTTACGTGGTGTTTAACTTTTTCTACATGTTTATTTTTTCCAGTGGCTTTACATGTCAGACTCATAAAAAATGTGCACAATTACGACAGTATAAACTTTTATTTGCTGTGTCGATGTTTGTTTTTATTTTATGATTTCCTTCTTTTTTTATATCATTTATATATATATATAAATAAATTTTTGTTTTTTTTTTTTTTATTTTTATATTGCCATTTGTTACGTAAAGTTTTTGTTATAAAAAGCCATTTGCGTCATGTTTACATTGTTTTGAGCGTGCGCCATGTGTTGGCCTCATAATTAGCGTTTGAATTTACAAACCTTTTTCTTTCCATTTTTTTCTCTTTGCTCTCTCTTTTTTTTTTTTTAACGGCAAATGAAAAGTGATGCACGGAAATTGTTTCATAATCCTGCAGTTATAATATTTGTTTTGTTTTGCATAGCATACTTGTTGTGTTTGCTTTGCAATTTATCGCTTTTGTAATACAAAACGTGCCAAGCTGCAAAGCAAAGCAAAGGATTCACGTTTAATTGTGCAGCATTTTTATGCACAAAAAACAAATCATTATCCTGTAACGTATACAAAACATAATCCAAATAAGTGCGTTTTAGCAGCCTGCATTGTCAATATAACAAATTAAAATGCATAAATTTGAAAAATGCATAATATTTTCATTTTTTTTTTTGCTTTATTAGATTGAACATAAAAAAAAAAAAAAATTAAATCAGAATTTGTCATATAGGCCAACTAAGTCTATTGTATTTATTTAAGCAAATGACTTATGCCAGGCAAACTAAAGACAGCAAAATTTAAAAATCTTCTGCTTTTGCTTAGCAAAAAAAATTATACATATACAATGTCAATATGAAACTACTTAGCCAGCTCAGGCAACAACAAACTTAGCTGATAATTACAATGGCAACAAAGTGCTGTGGTTATGCGCCTCTTAAGTGCAGCGCCACGCTCAGCCAATTGAAAACTGAAACCTGGGCTCGGCAGCTGCTTTGCGTTGCGCATTGACGCAAATTACATGAATTGTATAATTAATCATGCGCGCATAAAAATGTCAAACGGGTCGCAAGCAGCGTACGAACGCATAAGGGAACAAATGAGTTCAAACACGAGTTGCAGCACGCACAGCTGATGCCAAACTGCATTTGCGCTCACCCACACAGCACATCAGCACACACACAAAACCTAGCACACCAGCTCAGCCCTGCAGTAAGGCACCCTCCCTGAGCACTACGCTATAATGCAATAAGAATGAAAATGGCAGCTTCAATTACAAGAGCAACAGCAACAGCAACAGCAACAGCAGCAGCAACATTCTACGTCGTAGCAACTGTTGCCAGTGGGCTGCTGCCTGCTGTCTACTGTGTATACGAAATTATGATGGCAGGAGTACGGTTCGCCTGCGTCAGTGAACCAAAGTCAAACATTTACAAACAAATCAAATTTGCATCAGAATTTCATTTATCTTGTTTTGCTACTTTTACGCTTTTTGCAGATTTGTTGTCAGTGGCAAAGCGAGACGAGCAAACCGAAACGGGGTAAAATGAAAAAAAAAAAAACACAAACAAACACCGAGCAAACTTATGGCATCATATGCGGAGTGCCCACAGTACACACAGTATGCACACTGTACCCACTGTCAGACAGTTGGCGGGTCAATGTTTGCTCATTTATTATTGTCAATGCATACACATACACACACACACACACGTACTCAAACGCACACGCATACTTGTGCGCTCTGCTTTTACACTATTTCTTTAGCGCTGGCCAAAAGCAACAACAACAACAGCAACAACAACAAGAAACAATTAAATGAATGTTGTTATAAATTTAAAGCACTAAAAAATGTTTTCATCCAAGACCACATGCACTTAACCCAAGTTGATGCCAGGCCAGGCCAGACCATTCCAAAGCAGAACAGCGTCAGCAGTTAGAGCTAGAGCCAGAGCCATTGCCTGTGCCAGTGCCAGTGCCAGGGCAGCCACACCGCAAATAAATTAAAGCGAAAATGGAAACAAACACGCGTGTGGCAAGAAAGTTAATAATCGTTTTATGAGTCTATTAAAAAGGGATAATCATGCAGTGTTCTCTTTTTCGATTTAAAATGCTTTTGCTCTACTTCATTGCTAGTTGTTGTATGTTGTTGTTGTTGCTTTTGTGTTTATGCAAATGACCTACACACGCACCTAGCATCTATTGTACACAGCCTATTTATATATTTATATATATAACACACACACACACACACACACATATATATGCTACACTGGCAGGCAGCAGCATCATCAGCATCAACATCAGCATCAGCATCAGCATCGGCATCGGCATCAGCATCTAATCGTTGGTCGGTCTATTACACTACCATAAATTATTAACATTTTTCATCCCTTTCATGGCGAAATAAGCCGCAAAACTTTTTTTGTTTGTTTATTTTTTCTCCGGTTTTTTCTTTTTTTTTTTTTTATATGCGGGTTATTCATTTTAATGATTATGGCCACTGATGTACATATGTATGTATGTATGTATGTACGTCTGTCTGTATGCATCTGTTGAAATTATGTAGATTAGACACAACGATTTTGCCTCACTGAGCTGAATATTTATGTAGGCATGTTCCTTTGCATATTTGCCGCGGTCAGCCTTTCGCTTTTGCAACATCGAATGCCTTTTTTCCACAAATGGCACATTCCAAACATATGTCTGCTCATTAATATAATGCGTTTCTTATATATTATGTCAGCTCTGTGTCAATTGGCAGTTAGCCATATTTGATTTTATGCCTAATTCCTGCATTTATCATTTGGCTGATTTGTGTCTAAGGCAACTTTTTGCACTTGCCTCATATATTTTTTCATTTTATTAGCACAAGAATTTATTGAGCCACATGACATTACTTCTACAGTTCAACGCTTACGCTTTCAAAATCGGCAAATGAATAAAAGCAAACTCAGAAAATTTCACTTCGCTACTTTTCTATTTATGCTAAGTATAATCAACTCTAGCTGCAGACATGTCTTTAAGATATGAACTTGATTGGCCAGCTTGCTCACATCAAAGCTAAAATTCATCAATTATTATATGAATATTAGCGGCCCCGGCAGTAATTATATATCAGGCTCATTTTTATAATGATGTCATCCATTATTCTCCCAGTGTCCTTTGAATAAGTACCAAATATCATTCCAATACCTTAAATACTTCAAGAGATTTAATGAATTTAGGTTTTCGCTTATATAAAGGAGGCATGACTCCGCCCACTTTTTTCAGCGGAAATTTCATAAAAATCTATACCTGACAGTTATGAACAACAAAAAATCAGCCAAATCTAGCCAGATCTAGCCCTTCTAAATAAATGCCTAGTCAAACACATTTTGTATTAAGGGTCATATTAGTTGAACCCATCTGGCAATACCACAGGCCATATAAGCTGGACCCATTTATTTTAAAAAAAAATTGATAAAAGAAACACTTTTTTTTTGCACTCATTTGCATTCATTTAATTTGGTCTAAGCTGATTTGATGACATCTCTTTTTGCATATGATGTGGCGAAAATCGTAAATGTCGAATCGGAGTTTCTTGTCAAATTTATAGTTTTGCTAGATGGGTGCAACTGCTATGGCCCAAGCTGTATATTGACATGGCCCCTGAACTTATGCTACGATTTTCCACATGCTGGCATATATAAAAGCAAAATATGACTGCAAAACCTACAACAAATTGGCAATTTTAACATGTGCCAACCTAAAGCAAAACTCAGTTCTACATGTGCAACATCTCAGCAGCATAGGTACCTAGATTATTATACGTAACTGCTGCAAATTCGCCAGGGAATGTGCCATGCATAAATGTTTATGTTTTTAACGATATGTCTGACAAAATATGATAATAAATCATGACCTTTCTTCATATCACTTTGGCTCTTTCATTCGGCTTAATCCAATCGCCAGGCATAAGTGTGCAGCAGCGAAACATTTGATCATCTGAGCTTTGAGCTCGAAAGCGGCAACGTGAATGCTTTAATATGCTAAGTTGCTTGGAAACACGGAACAAGGAATAAGGAATAAGCAGCAGCAGTCAGCAGGCAGCAGCATGGCAACCAAGCTACATACATATACATATATACATATACATGCATTAAACTTTGCTAGACAATGCGAGAGCATGACACACACACACACACACACACACACACACCAAGGCACAGAAACACATAAAGTTTTGCGCAGGCGGCACAAAGTTTTGCGTTTGCATACTTACCAAATTATTACCACTTAAGAAATATGCTTACAACTTTTGTGCATTGTTGAGGTTTCTTGCCTTGACTTGCAGTCGCTGCGCTACCCAACTCGCTCATTCTCACACTCGCACTCGCACTCTGGCGTGGTTCAGTGGTTCAGTTGCTTTGGCAGTGGCATGCGTCAGTGTGCTGTGTTCTGTAATGCGGGCAGCTCAAAGTACACAACTTCCGTGTATGCAACACTAGGAAACTGCTTTAAGTTAACGTTTGCAGGCAACTTCCGCTTCCGTTGCAGGCCTAAACAAGCATAATAATAAACGCCAGGCCACACCGCAGCAGCGGGAACACCGGCAGCAGCAACAGCAGCAGCGGCAGCAGCTAACGTGAAAGCGTTAACACAATGTTGGTTTATGCAGTCCACAGCAGCTGGCACTAAATTTAACTTGCTATCTTAATGTGTTTGGGCGCGTATGCACGCGTTCGCTTACGATTCTGCGGTATGCTTTGAGTGTGTGCATTTGTGCAAGTGGACCAAGTGGACGACTGAGCGAATGCAAGAGCTTAAACACAAGCGACCGCATGGCCGCAGCACTGCAGCACGGCAGCACCGTGCACCGTTTAAAGTTATGTCCATGCCAGGCAGCCGACTGTGGTCCCCCAACGTTTGCTGATACAAAAAATATTACCTTCAAAGTTATTTGCTTAAAATTTATGTTTGTTTTATTTTTATGCTTTTCTTTTTTGGCATAAGTTAGTTATGCAGACTGCCGACTATGCGCTGGCGAATGCGTAAATGAGTGCCTGAGTTTATAAGTTGCTTCAAAAAGCGCCATGCATATATTTTATTTTTATACCCTGTACCAAAAAAAGTGTAAAGGGCATGTTAAAGTTGTGCAAAAGTATGTAACAGGCAATAAGAGGCGTGACAGATCACACAAAGTATATATGTTTATTCTTGATCGGCATCGAAAGACGAGTCGATCTAGCCATGTCCGTCTGTCTGTCTGCCCGTCTGCCGTATGAACGCACGGATCTCTAAAACGGTTAATCCATATAACATATGGCTGCCATAGGAACGATCGGCCGCAAAACCACATTTACTAACAAAAATCCGTTTTTTTTTTTCAAGTTATTGTTAACAAATTTCGGATTTAATAGTTCTAGGTAATGACCAATCAATTATTATATGATG
>JBAMBQ010002046.1:0-125063 GCA_037044495.1 Stegana nigrithorax
TGGGCTAATTTGGATCTACAACAGCAAGTAGATGGAGCTACCACTTGAAGTTGTTATTCATATGCAAAAAAAACCCGGACTAGGTCTCTCGCAGGGCGTCAGATAAGCCGCAAATGCCAATTCCAAGATTTGTCGTAAATTTTTTGTTTTTTGTGTTTACTATTGATGAAGTCCCCTGCGCTGCTTGTGTTCCTTTTGTTGTTGTTAACGAAAGTATGTTTTGCATGTGTTGTTGTTTGAGTTTTCGCACATCTTAGGAGATTCGCCAACTGAGCGGAAAACCCGCAATGAAATTTAAAGCTGATTCATGTCGTTTTCGCTCGCACAGCTCTTGATTTCGTTTAAACGAAGAGCATGGAATTTAAATGAAGATTAATTCAAATAAATATTTATGTTTCTTGTCATATCTGTTTCATTTAATGCACGAGCAAATCAAATTAAATCTAACATAAGAAATAAATATAATATATGATAATATGCGCTATACTCTAGTATGAAAAATAACTAATATATGAGTATTGGATTCGCTTAGGAGAGCGACGGATTGGCATCGACATCCACGCCGATTTCGTTGTCTGCAACATCGGCAGCGTCGGCTGCATCGGCTAGCAGCGCCACATGTACAGCTGATGGAGGATGTTCCGTTGTGGTGCTGACGCTGCTGCCATGGCTCTGGCTGACAACATTAGCATCAGCAGCACCAACAACTGCAGTATCGGCCTCGGTATCGGTGACAGTAATCTTGTCATTGCCAGTATCGATATCGGTGTCGTGCTTATCCACATTCTCATCCAGCAGCGGTTTGATTTGCACACTTGGCCTGTGGCCCAGCAGGGTTTCGAATAGATCACTGAAACGGCTTATGATGCGCGAACCGACACGCTTGGCCGACTCCTCGAAGCGTATGACATCCTTCTCGAGTTCCTCCACCCAGGGTTTCGCTTTCTCCAGCGTGCACTGCACCCGTTCTAGGAAATGATTTACTTCGCTGGCAGCACTGCCTGCAGGTTTTTCTGACACTGTCGACGTTGCATTTAGATCTGCATCCGCTGCTGGACTATTCTTGGCTGCTGCCGATGCGTTGGCGCCGCAAACGATGGGCGCCGCTTCGACGCTGCCCCGGGGCAACTGACCGCTGCTGCTGAGAAATAGCAAAAAAAACAGCAACTGCACTGACACACTAACAGCGCGTACCAGAGACATTATGATCACCCAGTGCTGCAAATTCAAACCAAACAACAACAACAATAAGAAAACAAAAAAAAAAAAAATAGAAACCGAAACAAACAAAATCGAAAATAGGTTGTTTTGGTTATTCGTTTGGCTTGGCTTGATTTGGCTTGGCTTGACTTGGCTGAGCTTGGTTTGATAGTTGTGGATGAACGCGGCGTCCGTTGCGTTTGGTATTCGAAACTTGACTGAAACCAGTTTCTCCAGCGCTAGCAGGAGCTTCACCAAAATGTTGTTGGTTCACGCATATAGCCAAGACGTGCAAAAGACATAAATGCAGAGGCAGTAAAGAAAGAAAGAAGGAGAGCAATGAAGACAGCAGCAAAGTGTCAAAGAGATAGAGAGAGAGACAGAGAGAGAGAGAGAGAGAGAGAGAGTAATAAATAAAAGTAGTTGAGCAATGTCGTTTGAGGAGGACGCGTGTGCGGGCGGTGCCAACGAAAACTGACGTCGCGTTTTCTTCTTTCTAGGGCAGAGTGACGCTGCATCTTTCCAACCAAAATATCACAAAGCGAACCGGCTCTGGAGTGACAGGCTGTGACTCACTTGCAGCATTGCCCAAGAGAAATGCTGAGAATGCCCTGGCAAGTTCGCGCAGTTTCGCCTGCTCGTGTCAACGATCGAAGATTTTCATTTGAACTATGCACGCCAGCTCTGCCAGGTCTGCCAGACCTGCAATTGCTTGCTGACACACTTAGCATTTATTTTATTGATGCCGAGCTACAGCCACGTCCGACCACTTTTTCAGCTGCTGTCCCGCTCAGTTTCGTGTTTGCCTTCATAGCGCACAAGCGACAGTCAGACATTACTTTCGCATATTTATGTTAATTATTTATTGCGAAGAAGAAAAAAACAGAACTTATAAATAAAGCCTAAGTAGATACAAAGAAGAAGGAAAAAAAAAGTATGAAACGTATCTTACAAATTTATTGGAATAACTAAAACGCCAACTAATCGACAGCAGCTCGGTAAGTTTTGTTGTTCATGCTCCCTCTCTCTTTCGCGCTCATGCAATTTAGTGCCATGATATTCTTGATGACTTGATCATGAACTTTAATTTAGAAAATACTTAGCCGATTTTGGCTTATCAATCTCGTGTGGCTCGGCACTTTGGCAGCTCGCTCAACTCTCTCGACTCACTCTCCTCGCTCAGTGGCACGTTCACTTTCGCAATTTGCTGCAATTGCCTAAAGCGTCGAGTATATGGCCATGTCCGCACTGCTGTTCGCTCTTTAGAATATCCGGATTGATGATTTCGACGTTGGCTAGAAAGCCGCGTTCACGGTCCGTCATCTCCTCAACGGAGTCCTTAGACAACTTCTCGCGAAAATCCTCGAAGCGTATTTTAATGTCACTGCCTAAATCCTTGGCCTTTTCGCCCAATTTCTTGGCGCCCTCCTTGATCTCGACACCCAGTTTCTTCGCCTGTTCGGTGACCTTTGTGGCGCCTTTCTTAATCTGACAACCGACATTCTTAAAGAAGTCACGCACTTCATGCTCATCACCGGAAGTCGTCGTTGTCGGCGATGATGACGACGAGGACGTTAAAGTCGACAGATCCTCTTGAATGCCCGTGACCACGGCGGTTATCTTTGGTCCAATATCCGACACGTCGGCCAGATCGGGCAGTCGTGGCTGCTCCTCGCAATCCAGCAGATCCGCTCGTACCGCCAACAGCGTCAGCCCCAGCAACAGGAAGAGATGTAAGCTGAGTTTTGCCATTGTCACTCGCATTCCGCTTAATTTTATGTGGATTTGGTTTGAATGCTTGTTGAGGTTTCACTATAATGCACAAAATTGTTTGGGCTTGCCTGCCTGGTGCTCCAATCGCGCGTCTTTGTGCGTGGCCACTCGCTTGTCAACTGCAAAGCTGCGGCGCACTTTGTCGCCGTTTTATGCAGGACGGGCGCTGATGAACACTTCTTCGTTTTTCGCTCGTCAATAAGGAAAAGCACACGTCGAGCGATTTGCACTTATTACGCGTCGCTTTCAGTTACGTTGCGTCGAATCGAGTCGAGTCGCGTCAAGTCGTCATGTTACATTTCTTGATTGACTTGAATAGGCACAAGAATGAGCATGCGAAGTGTTCGCGCACGGGAAATGATAATTCAATTTGCTAAACAACAATTGTGTGACGATCTCAAATGGCATTATGCGATCTGCCATGTACGAGCATGTATCTACATGCATACACACATGCACACACACACACACATGCCTACATATAGACATAAGAACGTATACATATAGCAATAAGTGTCGTTTGTGCCTGTACCAAGTTCACTTTATGATTTATTTTTTTACTTATTTTCTTTTTTTTTGCTTTTTGTTTCCTTGCTCATTTTTTGCAAACACTTGGCAGCAGCTGAGCTCTGCTAGCGCATGACTAAGGTACAAGTTCTCGAAATTCAGACATAAACAAACGCCCAATGGTGTCTGGCAAGGGGCGGGGAGGGCCATTGTGCGTTGCAAGCTAATTGAAACGTTTTTTTATGGAGCTGAAAATTTCAACTTGCCTGCGCGAATTCTCGTGGAAATACAATTGTACGCATAATTGAATAAGTGCGAAGCGCGAATGATTGACTATTCTCATTGTTTTGGGTTTTTTTCTTTACTTTTGTTTTTTTTTTTTGTTTTGTTTTTTCTTTTTAGTGTTTTTTCTTGTTACTATGATTATTATTTTTTTTTTTTCAAATTTATTTTCATACAACTAGCATAGAACTTAAATAGAAATCGCGCCTGTAACTCGTTTTGGCCTTTCGGACGAACGATAGCGGTAACTTTCTGCCTAATTCAGATCAAATGAGGAAGCTAACCTGTTAGGTCTAATAAGCCCATGGCGCCATTCTCCTCGTTGGCATAATCCTCATCGATTGCGTTATCGATATCATCTTCGTCTACGTCCACATCGTCTTCTTCATCGTCCTCCTCCTCCTCCAGCACCTCCTCCAGCACCTCCTCTTGCTCGTCCTCCTCCGCGACTAAGCTCTCGCCAGCATCGACAGCATCCTCAGTGGCCACATCCATGCCGTCAGTGTCGGGTTTTAGGTCACCAATGTCGTTCGCTTCTTCATTCTGATCATCTCCAACCACAGCAGTGTCCGTATTGGCAGTTATTTTTTTATTCTTATCGTCATCCTCTACATCGTCATCGTCATCAATGTAATCATCTGACTCGGGCTCCGGCTCTTTTGTTACCGTCACTGGCTCTGATTCAGGTTCAGCTGTTTCCTCTTCGGGAAACTTCAATTCGGGCAGAAAAGGTAAATCAGTTGTGGTTGTGGTTATTGCTGGTGTTGGTGAGTTTGCGGCTACGGTTGACGTTGTCGCCATTGGCTTAGGAGTTGTGACAGTGTGCGGCATAGGCGTCATCCATGGTTTCTTTGTTGAGTCCGTCGTACGACTTAAGGGTTTCGCCGTTGTGCTTCGAGCCAAGTTCTTTCGCAAAGCGTCACCTACGCATGTAATACAATAATAACAACAATTTATTACAAAGACAAGCAAACGTGTCTGCTGCGACCAACACTTACAGCCCAAGCGCCAGGGTTCGAAGTCACATGTAATTATCATATCTATTTCGTCGTCCGTCAGCAATTGCGCGTTTGGTTTAGGTTTCGGCTGCGGTTTTGGCTTGGGTTCATAGTAAACTTCGCGCACCTCGAACACCTCCGATTCACCTGGATAGAATGGCGGACGGCGGCGTACATAGCGTTCATATGCTACTGCAGTTTTCGCGTGCGTGGCCCGTGTTGGTCGATAGGGCGACCAGGCGACAGCTACAGCACACGCAGTGAGCAAAAACCATCCCACCAACGACCAAGTCTGCATACTCAAAGGTTTTTTCTTTGTCTGAGCTATGAACCGCTACTAATGTCTGCGCTTGCCAGTCTCTGCTCTGCTGTGCTGTGATGTGCTTTTCTTTAAACAACAAACCAAACACAACAAAAAATAAACAACAGAATTTCTGTCAGAGATTGTGCGAGCTTTGTGCTGATAAAAATTTGAACTCATCGCGATAACCCTTGTGTGTTTGGTTTTGTCTCGATTGATTTCAATTGCGCAAATATGCAAAGGGCCAGTGCCAGAAAGCATAGCATACTTTTGCACATGTTGCACGTGTCTGAGCAGCTTTCCATTGCATATGCGTTAGGCAACATCATTCGTTTTATTTTTTTGGCAGCTCAAATGTATCACAAGGTACACAGCAAATGACTTTAAAGATACTCAAGTGTAAAGATCGACAAGCACTCACTCTGCCATAAACGCAAAAGACTCAACCCCGAGATGCCAGTAATCAAACACAAAATTATACAACTCTAGGTATTATAAGAAGTAATTGCAGAAAGTTTAAAATCATCACCCACCCAACACGAACTTCATAAGCCGCAGGCCTATCGATTCACATGGATCGCGGCCAATCGTTCCTCACTATATTCTAACATTATAATCTTACAATCCTGACCAGTGGCAATGATATTGGTACGGACCGCGTCCCATATCGCCCTTGAGATCATTTCCGTATATGCACCAAATGCTAAATGTTGCCATATTTTTGGCTTGCGCTGTTGCCAACCACACAATCATGCATCCAATTGTATGAAAATATTCTCGTATTTTCGGATTGTGTTTTTGGTAAGAACTAATTGTGTGACAGAATCACATGAAAAATGAGCACACATCTGTATTTACTGAGTATTTTCCAATGCTTTTGATGTATTAAATTTTCTTCTATTTTGTTGTTATTTTTGTTTTTTTTTTTTAATTATTTGGTGTGTGTTTTCTTTGCAGAGCAGACATGCGGGAACAAATGTTTGCTTGGGACATTGAAAGCAGACAACAACAATTGAAAGCATATCATATCTAGAGAGCCTGCGAGGGTGTGAGTTAGAGCGAGAGATAGGAAATGAGAGCGTGCGTTTGTGTGTGCGATAGAGATGGCAAGCTTTAAATATTGACAGTTAGATTTAAAAGAAAAATGTAGCGGTCGCATATAAACAAAAATGTTGTACAAAAACATACGAATAAAAACAACATGATCGTGTTTGTATTGAATAATGAACACAAAATTTAAAAAATTTAAATGAAATCCAAGCGAATAGCATATGAAAAATTGGCTACGCACACGTTCGCTTAGCATATGAGCGGTGGGTGGCGTAGGGTGGGTTGGCAGCCAGTACGACTGCGAGTTTGACTGTGACTGTGGCTGTGGCTATGGCTGTTGCTGAGGCGGACGCCGAGGCTGAGGATGAGGCTATGAAAGCGTTACCATTTGGTTACGGTGAGGGGGCGGAAGCGTGCATAAGACGACTTCTTGGCTGCGACTCTGCTTGTGTATGGCAAACAAACAAATATCGGCGGGCAGTTGGAAAACTCGACCGAAAGCTGTTAGACGCGCACGAGAATTGGCTGCTGGCGGTACGAAAAATCGACGAAAAGCGGACAAGACGCTGCGGTAAGACAAAAGAAAAAAAGAAAAGTGCCGCAAAAACGTGCGGGGCCCGGGTTTTGATAATTTCGGCAAGAGACAACAACAGCAACAGCAGCAGCGGTGTAAAGCGCATGGCAAGAGCGCAAGTGGCACCGAGTCCGAATCTGAGTGCGAGCGCGTGAGTGCGAAGGTGATGTGCGAGAGTCATAAGATGCGCTATATGACGATCGCCTCTTTTATTATTTTTGTTGTTGTTGTTCATGTTGTTGTCGTTGGTCTTGGTTTCTTTTTGTTTAATGTGAAACACATAAATAAACTTTTTGTCAGCAATAACAACAACAAGAGCAAAACCAACAAACTCATGAAAATCTTTGCTAAAAATATTTACTACAATTCGCCTGCATGAGAAAATCAAAAACCCAATTAATTTAAATGAAAAAATTTTCGTATTAAGTTCAAGTCAAGCAGAACAAGTGAAAAGTGTAAAGAAAATCCATTGCACGTAATTTTCCGCTTCAAAAATATATAAAAAAAATAAAACAAAAACGGAACCAACAACAAAATAATAGTGCACGTCAAGTGATAAATGTCAAGTGGCTGCCGAAAAACCCCACCAACAACAACAACAGCAGAACAACGTTAAAAGGAAGCAACACAACGCAAGTGGAACAACTGCAGCAATTGCAGCGCAAGCGGCCGAGTGAGCGGAGCGGGCAGGTGGGTGTCAGAGCGCAAAAAAGAAGACGGCTAAAAATAAATAAATAAAAAAAGCAGCAAAACAATAAGAAATAAAATATGAAGCCGACAGCATAACGACGCTGGCGACAAACAGGCGGCGAGTAGTGAACAAAAAAATCGAGTGGGAAGCGAACTTGTACAAGCGAAACAATAATACCAATAACAACAACATCAACAATTCGGGAATGGAGCAACAGAATATTTTGTATACTTCAACGCCTCATTGAAATAAACAACAAACCATTTGGCCAGCTGCCAGCGGCTAATCGCTGATCTTCAAGCAGCAACGCAGGAGCGTAAACAATTGAGAGAGAGAGAAAGAGAGCGAGAGAGAGACAGAGAGAGAGAGAGAGAGAGAGAGAGAGTGGGAGAGGGTGGCAAGGGAGTGCAATTGAGCATAAGAGATAGCAGCAAAGCAAGGCTAAACAGGTGCTCAAGCAGCTGACGTGACACGAGCAACTGTGTGTGTGTGTGTGTGTGTGTGTTTGTGTGCGTTCGTGTGAGGAAGGAATTTCTTATGCTCTGTACATACGGTTTCGCATACGTGGCTGCCTGCTTGGTGACATGCAGCAATGTCAGATTTGTTTATGAATAGGCAACAACAAGAGCAACAACATCAACAACAGCTACGACGACGCCAGCAGAGAGCCACTGCCAAATCCAACACAGTGTCGCCCGTGTCAAGCTTCAATGGCAGTGCAAATAGCAGCACACGTGCTGCACAGGAGCAATCGTTGGCGGCGGAAGAAGAGAACGACGCCGAGGACGACGCCTTTGCGAACATACTCAGCCTGACACTGCGCAAGCCAAAACACTGGAAATGGGAATTGACCACGTCACGCTCCTGCACCAACATCGCCTTGCCACGCATACTTCTGTACGATCACACCGGCGAGCTGCTCATCGATGCCGACAGCCAGCTGGAGCAGACCTACTGTCAGCCAGACGCTGAGTGGGCAGCGGGCGATTCGCCGCGACGGAGACGCAGCAGCAGCACGCGAAAACGCAGTGCACGGCGGTCGGCCACATCGACGCTGGCGCCGTCGATACGTCAGGCACTGGACAAGGAATTCAATGGCCTGCACATAGCCGAGGCCACGCCATCACCCAAACTGACACCAGCCACGACGCCGACGCATTCGAATTCGCCGACTCCCACGGCGACGGCGCCATCAAGCGGCGCCGGCAGCTTCAGGCAGACGCAGCTGCGCGTGCCCGGCTCTAGTGGCTCGTGCATTGATTTCTATACGAACGAATTGCCCGATCACACGCAGCGACAATTCGAAAGACGTTCCAGTTCGCTGAAGGGTGTGCGCTTCAGGTTCGATCATGCCAAGCACAATGGCGCACATATTGACGCCGATGACAACAACAACAACAGCCACAACGATGGCAGCATGCACGATCAACGAGCACAACATTGCAACTATCCGACGCCACCGTCGACGGTGACGACGACAACGACGGCAACGCCGACCAATTCATCATCGTCCGGGCCACGCGAGAAGCGCCGTTACCGTCGCTCACACAGCTCTGGGCGTTCGCCGGGGCATTCCGCCTCCATACTGGAGCGCTTCAGCTTCAACAAGGGCCGCTTCTCGTCACCCGAGTACGCCGATGAGCAGCAGCTGCAGCACGGTCCGCGCTACTATCTGCGCACCAGCAAGGCGGGCACGCTGGTCATACAGGAGGACAGCTTCAATCGGCAGCGCCAGCGTCGACGCCGGCCCAAACATTCGTCCAGCGAGAACATACTCAACGACAGCGCCAAGAGCCAATCGACGAACTCGCTGCCCAAGCAGACACGTCCGCTGCTGACGACGCTGGCGCCGGTGCTGCAGGCCGGCAGCCTGCAGAATGTCGCCGACATGCAGCAGCCGCTGCAAACCGCTCTGCCGCAGGGCAGGCCGCTGCATGCCGTGCGTCGTTACCGCAGCGATGGAAATGTGCTGCAGCAACGTGACTTCTACTCGAGCGGTGATCAGCTGGCGCCGACACGGCAGCGACCGGACACTCAGCAGCAAACACAGTCGGCACAGAAGCTCTTATACGCCGGTCCGCGCCAGCAGCCGCAGCGTGCGGACTTTGCCAAAAATTATGCCGGGGGTAAGTGCATTCGTGCGTTTGATTTTGCTTCTATGGAGGTTCTAATGCTTTGAGAATATTTCCGCGCAGATCTGGTAACCATCGACGCGGATAAACGAGACTATCGCGCGGGGCAGGCACCCACAGCGCGCTGAGTCTGCTTAGTGAGCGACTGCCTGTCAATAGGAAGTTTTGTGATGTTGTGTCTGTCTTCATGGCGGAAATCTCAGCACAGCTATGTTATGTGATGCTAGCCCTTTCTCACTGACCTACAAACATATATACTTACATATACTCGTATCAATTACTCTTCTACTCTATACGCACGATATTATATTATTTTTTTTTTTTTATTCGAATAATTCTAATATTTAATGTGAATTGTTTTAGCTATTAAATTAATGTAATATACCTCAAGAATCGATTAAATTCAGGTTGCACATGAATATAAATTTTATATAAGTCTGCTTCATTTGTGCTTAGACATTATGACGGCCAAAGCCAATTTCCAAATGGGCTGCCTCGTGATTGGCTAGTATGGAAATATGCTAAATAAGCTGCCAATTAAATGCGTAGTCACATCATGACTGCAGCAGCGCAATAAGTCAAGTTAATTCGAAAAAAAGAAAATTGTACAATTGTGACACCTTGAGCACAAATGTATGCTAAATGTGTCATGGCTGCGACTCGGCTGATAAGCGCGGCCTAAAAGTATGCAATGCACAAATTGCAGCATAAAATCAAATCAGCAATTTAATAAAAGCAAAAACATTTAATATGTATATAATATATGTATAATAACAAAATTCAAGAGACGGATCGACAGACAGACAGAGAAACAGATATACGTATAAGTAAATAAACCTATAACAAGCTACTTATGCGATAAGCATTGAGTTAAAAGCTGAAATAATAAATAAAATAGAAAAAACAATACAACAGCATACGTACTGCGCAACAGACTCAGTTCACTCGGAGTGAGCAAACAAATTCGTGAGCATGCCAATGACCAACAACGTGCAGTAACCGCAGAAACACGCAGCGAAAAAGATCCCGCAAGCGAAATTAGAAGCAAAATAATTTTTTTTCATTCCTTCAAATAAAATAAATAAAGCCTAAAAACAAAAACAAAAAACAAACAAAAACCATAAATAAACCAAAAAAAAAAAAACGTACGAAAACTTGTATACGCAGAAAAATGCGCAAATTGACGGCAGTTTTTCATTGGCTTTGTTATACGCTGCTGCTGCTGATCGCGGCACAGCAGCTACTCATGCCCGCCTGCATGACCGATGCGCGCGTGATCTTCTTCAACAATCAGAGCGCCGTCGACAGGGGCAGCCTCTTCAACGTGAACCGCATTCGATGCAGCAACGGCACCGTCATGGACCATCGTGGCCACTGTCGTAAGGTGAGTGGCAAGTCCGTTCGGGAGGGGGCGCATGTCAGCCCGCTGTGCGTCAAACGATTCTATTATTTGTCAATCGTTTTCGTTTGCAGACCATATGAGCGTGCGTTGACTGCTTATGCCAAATATTATTTGTTGCCTGTAGACGTTGTCCCACAATTAAAATTCAATTAACTCACTCTGTTATCGCTAAGGTGCTAAGGTGCGTTCGACGCACATGATTAATGAACGTTGGGAAATTTGAAAGAAATGCGCGCAACCTTGCCAAAACCGTGCAAAAACCAGATAAGATGCCTTCGCCTGACCGCCAACGTCATATCCAAGGCGTTGCGGGCCATTGCCAACTTCAACACAGATTTTCGTAGCTTGCCAATACCCGTTTACCAATACATTAGTCACATTCTTCTTCAGATATTATTTTTTTGTTTTATTTTTAAGAAATGACATATATAAAAAAAATCACAGGGAAAAAAACATAAAACATATTAAAGAAAAAAGTCATTATAAAATTGTCTTGTGTCTGTCGGCGGGCTTTTAAAAGCAATTGCCTTAAATCAATTCGTAAAAATCAGTTAACTGTTAACCAAGGCAACTAAGAAATGAACCAGAAACACGCTCAATTACTGAAAACTGACAATCGTAAATTAATAATTTTGCGCTATCGTGAGTCGGAAACGGCTTTGAGAATTCCATTTCATGGAAAGCATGGCAAATGATGAAATTGGCGCTATTTTAGGGCGAAGTGAGATAAAAAGTTTGTCAACAGCGTCACTAGATACAAGATACGCGGTATGCGACAGAAAAAAATGAATGCAAAAGTGAAATAAAGAAAAAAACAGAGAAACAAATAAAAATAAATGAATAAAATATCATGAAAGCTAATTACCGCAAAGGCATACGCGTCGTGCTGCGCCGCGTCGTGATTCATCGCCATCGTCATCGCCTACGTGTAAACTTATCTGTTGAACCGCCATTCTCGAAATTTTCAAAGAAGTCACACTCGCAGTGGTGAGTTGCCGTTGCCCAATTTCGGTTTTGTTGGCTGAGGGGAGCAGCTTCGTACACAATTTGGCACACGCAGACCTGCAGCAGCAGATTATCGCTGCTGATAATTGTTACGCAAGCAAACAAAAAAATGGAAAACTTACCAAGCTCGTGACGTCGCGTGCTGGCATACAACGTCCAACGTGCTGCTACTCAGCGTAGATGACTCGGCGCTCTTGGTCTGTGAGTTTCACAGACGGTACTTACCTGTGGCATTCCTAGAAGGCTTTCACAGCTGTTTGCATTGCTAATTGATTTCGCACTAAGCGTATCTTTGCCTGACGTGTTGTCTCATGCGTAGTTTGTCCTCCCTTTTTTTGTTTTTCATTTTTTGCGGCTTGGTCGGGCTTTTTATAGCAAAATAAATGTTGCCTAGCAATGGGCGCAAAGTCGGAATGCAATTATGATAAAACATCATATTACGATTTTAAGCCGTTTATCTTGCAATTCTCGAACTGTTTTTTTTTCTTTCTCTATTTGACAACACACATTGGGCAATTATATGGCAGAGGGCATTTTCTATAACCCGGCCATAAACATTTATGATTGCTAATGAATGAATTTATTTGTCGATGTATGCTTAACGAAAACCACAAAAACTACAATGATGCCGTTGGTGTTGGGGAGGGTGCAGATGTCGATAATGACGTTGATGTTGTTTTTGATGTTGGTGATGATGATGACGATATGTAGCAGCTGAGCAGCACAGAAAAAAAAAAAATACAAAATGCTTAAAGCATTTCGGAAGCCTATACTCGTTGAGGTACCGGGCCACTGAGCCGTAAAGCAAAATAAAGCTCAATTACTGAGATTGCGTTTAACAAAGATAAGATTTCAGTGATGTTACAGGGTGTGTCAATTGCAAGCGATTGGCCGTTTTGCATTGTGTGGACACTCCCATACAGCGTGGAAGAGACTGTATTTGTTGTAAAGGCAGCGAAAATTGATTCAGCTTTGGATATTGAGATACTGCAGAAAAAATTCTCGGAATAACTCTCTGCATAGTGTGACATCGGCAGAGAAATATAGGCATGTACAAGTGCAACTCACTGCAATTAAAAATGCTTTATTTAATTATTATTAAAAAAGGATAAAATTATTTTCAAATTCTTTTACGGGAAGCAAATAAAAATTATACATACAACACTCATTCAGCACGTGCAGAAAGCAAACTAAAGTGTTTATTATTACTATTTTATTTAAGTGTTTTGCGAATTTTTATGTAACTGAAGTTTAGCATACAACGCATCCAGGCAACGATCGATGTTGCCAAAGTTGGCAAGTAAAGTTAAGGCTAAGTACGCACCCAGTATCAAATGTTCCCAAAAAAGGAAAAAAAAAAATAGTAAGAATAAAAAAAATATAAAATCAAACCAATTACATATATCAAAAATTTTAAATTGGGAAGCGTCAATATCGCGCACACACCACATTGCACAGAAACACCTACACATACACATAAAGGCGGCGTTAAGGCGAGCAAGAGATAGCAATAGAATGATAGCGAGCTACTCGTACAATAAACTTACGCTGATATCTATCGACTTGACTATGCTGAGAGTTCTTAAGTAGAACAACTAGAAATCGTATATAATCAGTTAAGTACCGGCTTTTGTGCGAGTCAGTTAACAGTTAAAGGCATCCATAAAGTACTGAGAACACCTTAAATAAGATACATATTCAATAATAACACAAAAACAATAAACAACAACAAAAACTTACACGAAAAAAGAAACGCAATACACACGAGCCACAAAAAAGGCGCTTCGACCACATTCTCAAAAATATACAAAATATAATCAAATATCCGTTATAGTCAACTTAGCAAGCCCTGACTAACATATAACACAACAATAATAAGAAAAAAACAAACCGAAAAAGAAAAAGCAAAAAAAAAACGGCTTAGAAGTCATTGCATACGCAAGGCAAACAAACAAATCGCTTAGGATGTATATGAAATCGCTGCAGAGAATCTTAATCTCCACATTGCTTCTGTTCGCGTTGGTCCTGGTCTGCGCACCGGCGCCGAGTGAATCACGTCGCGTGATCTTTTATGCGCCGCGTCGCATGCAAATACTCACGGGTCAGATATTGGCGACGGGCGGCAAGGAGGAGCCGTGCGAGAAGTGCTACATGCGCGATCATCGCGGCCACTGTCGACGCATAATATCCTACAATGCAGGTACGCAGTGACTCGACCAGTTTACGCAAATACGCATATGCATACGCCGCGTTGCCCATTTGGGAAATGAAGCTGCTTGTCTGAGTTTTCCTATATTTTTGGTTGGTAACTAAAGTGTTTGTTTTTCTTTTTTTTTAGATGGCGTGAAATGCTAAACGACGTGCATGCCGGCAGCTGTCGAAAATAAGTGTTCGCCGCGTGAATCTCTAATCAACTACGTTTCGTTAATTGATATAAACGAAAAATCAAGCAAACAAACGCAAAAAGAAAACACAACATTGTGCCATCACTATTTATTTATTTAATCGAGTAACTAAGATTCATTGCACGTGTATTTATTAAACCATTTAATTTCCTGCATTTTTCTATGCAATTTTTTTTTCTATTTTTTATCGTTAAAATAATAATAAATATTACTTTTTAAATAATGGGTATTAACTTTGTACTTTAATTGTCCACTTGTGCTCGGCAAATGCTGCAATTGATTTTAGGCTGGATTGAAAATGCACTTCATCAGGTTAAGCTGTGGTTTAGCTGCATTGTGCTTGGATCAGTTAACGAAGTGCAACCTTCGGCGCATGGCGCTTTGTTCCTGCTGATGTTTGCAGGCGGCGATAAATAAAACCGCAACGCTATCAAAAAACCTACATGTGCTGTCTTCAATGTAAGCTGATAAGTTAACGCACCATTTGTTGCCTAACTTGGTGCTGGTTCTTAGTCGCCGCTATTTCCTATAGTCACACGCAAAAACGTAAAATGCTGTCAGTGCCAGTGATTTATGACACGGCAACAATTAAATTAGGATAGGCTTTTCGTTCACAATCTTGCAAATCATTCTGAATTGTCGTATGCCTGACCAAATACAGTCATTTGCGAATGACTCGTATTCGGCAGTACGGCAGACATTGCTGCATTGTAATTTGCAGAAATAACCGTCCATATATGTAAAGGATCCTTCCACACATTTTCACTGAGCTGCTGGCGGCAGCATACTCATAAGTACATACATATGTGATACGCACTTGAACTCATTTTAATGCTATGTGATAACCTAATCAACACTTTGAAGTGCACTTAGATCGATATGTAATGTTACAGTGAAACCTATGTATTCGACAGGCTTTCATAGTCAACCGCATTGAATTGAAAAAAAAAAAAACACTGTATCCGTATACAGGGGAGATGTGATAACGTTGTCATTTTGATTTTTATGTAATATATAAAATTCATAAAATGATGATTAATGAGCAAGATCGAAGGAAATTTAAGGATTTTAACATAATTGTGATAATAGTTATTAATTTATAATTAAAAAATATAGTGCAATAATAGAATCATGCGCAATAATAAAAATAATGCAAAAATACGAATAAAAAATATCTTACATATTTAACCAACCATTCATTACTTATCAAACATCAAAAATCCACCCATTTGAAGTTTGTATGAGATGCGCATTCTTGTTATATATATTCTCTGATACTGAGCTTTGACAAAAACAACATGGTGCCAAAAAGTATGCAATGAAATTTTTACACATCTGTTGCCTCTGCGTTTATGATATTGCATAACTTCGGGCACACATTTCTTAATCGCCATGCCATGCACGATAAACGAGTAAAAATATTTCACCACAGGCAAAATCAAACAGAAGCATCTCACAGCCAGCTGTATGGTAATCAATGATAACGCAAACAACAAAAACAAGGAAAGAAACGCACAGTCACAATCAGCCGGAAACGATAACGACTGCAGCAAATGCGCCACTGAGACACTCATGTGTGCCAACAGTAGCCCCCGTGAGGTAAGCAACGTTAAACGGTAGATTACCGCAGAACAGCTGCAGATATATAATTTGCTATGTACATAGAAACATGGCAGAGCGCTGTCATTGACTTGTCATGGACTTCAAGTCCACCCAATCGACCAAGTGGTATGCACAACAAAAACAAAACAACACAGTTGACAACATACATCGCCGAGGAATTCGCCTTTCGTACGAAATTCCCGAAAAATATGTCGTCACTTGCATGAATTGCGATTTGCGGCATAATACACTCAAAAATAGAACACGCGCAACTTGATAACAATTAAAAATAACTAAACAAAAAATTGTAGCCGGAAAAATATTGACAGATACTCACTCATATACAGTCATATAGTCAGTCATAAAGACGTAAAATCGTTGAGAGAATCACAATTAAGCACAATTACATGTGCAGCATGTATAAATACAATTTGGTCATAAAGCATGTGCGATGTGTATTCGCTTACTCTGTGCTGTGTACTGTGGACAGTGCAGAAGGGTCAGGGTGTATCGGGGTGTGTGTTTTATTTGCAATGCGGGCGAGCGATTTACAATGTATGTCTAGTTTGCTTATCAGCAGCAAAAGGAATTTCTGTTCGCTCAATTATCGATTGCGCGAAATATTGACGGCATTCTGTATGTTGTTTTACTTGTCACACACAACAGCAAAAACACAGCAAAGAAGAAAACAGAAACACCATAAAAATGAAGCGAAGCATTGCAAGCAAACAGAGCAGACCGCATGAAGGTGAACCACACGCCACTGCATGCCGCGTCACCATCACTCAGGCGTTTATCTAATCGTGCGCGCGTACGCCGATATCGATATTGACAGTGTACACAGCTAAAATAACAACAACAACAATCATACAAATGCCAACAACTGCGTGCCGGGGCCAGCGCGAGCACAAGCACCGAGCACCAGCACCAACACATAGCGAACAAACGATAAAGCGAATCTACAAGAGAGCGGCAGCGGTGTGAGAGCGGGAGAAGAGCGGGAGAAGAGCGAGAGAGCGTACAAACGAACGCAACGCAACGAAACGCGAGCGTACGTATGAGTAACAGACAAGCAAACGCACCAAGCAGGCGCGCAAGCAAATAAGTGGCCGCGAATTCAGTTCAATACGCCAATCATATTTAAGCGGCACGCGAGTGTAAAACAAGCCAAAAAATAAAATCGCCGCCAGTTGCAGGGCAGAGAATTTGTGGAAAGTGTTTCAATTTTTCATTTTAAATACATAATTGATTTAGTTCGTGGTCGCATTGTAATTGCGTATCGGCAAATATTGAACGACAAAAATTAATGAAAAACTCTACACTAAATCATAAATAGTGAAGAACTAAGACACAAGATAAGCATAAAAATAAAAGGAGAAAATATAAACCAAGTTCAAATTAAATCGAGAGAAAAGCCGTGTTTGAAAAGAAGCAAAGAAAATGCATTTTAAGTCGGTGATATGCTGCTGCCTTTGCCTGCTGGGCTTCCTGTTGGGCCAACTGGGTGCGCCTGCCGAAGCGACGCGTGTCATCTTCTTCAATCGATCGGCAACGGTGAAGACGAGTCAACTGTTTGTGACGGAGAAGCTGCCCAAGCCGTGCCCCATGGGCCAGATGCTGGACCATCGGAATCGTTGCAGGCGTGCAATTGTCTTCGGGCGCTAGACGGAGAACACGCACACACATTCACACGCACGCATTCCGCTAATCTTAACATTTCATGTGCTCTTTTGCACGGCAACAATCTCCTACCGCCCCAACTGAACACTGTAGACAGTATTTAATAGATTTAATATTTTTTGTTTTCTTAGTTATATTTAAATTTTTGTACTTTCGGTTTTTTTTTTTTTTTTTATATTAACATATAAGTTTCCCACTGTGTCATTTATAAACATGAAAAAACCCCAGCTTTGCGTACTTAGATATATATGTATATAGAGATATTTAACACATATTTATTATAACTATTTATTGCATTAATTAAACAAGTTAAAAAAAAAAACAACAAATTAACTGCACTTTTGAGGAGCTTATTTATGATTTGCATAGCTTAACACAGAGTCTTATCAGAGTATCGAAGGATCACTAAACATTCTGCTCGATCATCTCCTGGATCCAATTTGTGAAGGCGCCGACGCGTGTGTATATGGATGGGAAATTGTTCAGTCCGCAGGCCACTTGGCCGAAGGACACTATGCCTGCCACAAACGTATACGCATTGCCGTTTTTCGGAGTGGCGATGCTCATCAGCGGCCCACCCGAATCACCCTGGCAACTATCGATGCCCAGTTCGCCACTGGCGCATATCTGAGTGTCGTCGATGCTGTAATTGACCATACTGTACTTCGGCTGGCAGGTGCTCAACGGCGTCACTGTGAGCTCCGCCTTGAGTTTGATGTCACTACCGACACGCGAGTACTCGGTACGACCCCAGCCAACAATGGTGACAATTTGATTCGACAGACGATCTTCACGTACCGACGGCTCAAATGGCAAACATATGGGAGCTATATGAACGTGTTTGGTCCAGTCAATAGCACGCTCCAGGCGCAACAGTGCTATATCATGGCTAAAGGATCGAATATCGAAATCTGCATGCGGCAGGATGCGATCGATGCCCACATCGATGTGCTTCTCAGTGCAATCTTTTTTGCCCGAGGGTTGCTCATAACAATCGGGATCGGTTGCCTTATTCCATTCGCCCAGACGTACTCCGGTCAGATTTTTGCCATCGCTAAGAAAGTACGGCACGACGCAATGGGCGGCTGTCAGCACCCAACGTTGTGCAATGAAGCTGCCGCCGCAACTGTGCACGAATTGACCCGGAGCTGTAAGCGAAACGTTTAGCAACATGAGTCCAATAAGATTAGCCGTTTAATCCTTACCTATGGTGTATTCCAAGAGCACTACCCAAGGATATTCAAGTAATCTGGTCTCCGTGCCGCCGAAAATCTTACCTCCCAATTCAAGGCCGCACTGCGGCGCCCTCGGCAGCGTATCTGCAGGCTTCTGTTTGCTCACCGGCCGTGCGTTTACAAGAACCACTTCCTGCTTTGATATCACAGCAACTGGCGCATATGGTTGCCTCTCGGCTTTGGAGGCACTTTCAATGTTCGGACAGCAAATCTACGCAAATGCACATACATATGTAAGTAACTGTAATGTGTACTGTGTACTGTGTACTGTGTGTGTCACCCACCAGCTGGCGTGATAGGTGTACGCCGCACTGGGATCGATCCTCGTTCAGTTGGTCCTTCTGCTCGAATTCACAGATGTTCCTGGTCACACATTTGCCCAGCCCATATTCTCGCGTTCTGCAAATGCCGAAATGTACGAAGGTTCCTGCTTATGAATGCGAAGATTAAGAATCTCTGTTCCGTGTGCAAGGGGATCATCATTCAGCGCATACTCACTTGCTGCGTAGCTGTTCCTCGGCAGCAGCAACAGCAACAGCAACAACGACAGCACTATGCAGCGTGACCAGCTCATGCTACCCAGTATTCGATACTCGGTCGTCGACGTCATCATCGTCATCGTCGTCGTCGTCGTCGTCGTCGTCGTCGTCGTCGTCGTCGTCGTCGTCGTCGTCGTCGTCGTCGGTTTAATCCACAAGCGACGTTTCGAACCCGCGGCTGACGTTAGCTTCGCTTTTGTTATTGGCCAGTGTTCAACAGTCGCAATATGTTTCAATTACTTTACAACTTCGTTTTCTTGTTTTTTGTGAATTATTTATTTTTCTTTTTTGTAATGTATATATTTTTTTTATTTTTTATTTATGTATATGTTTATATATGTTATTATTTTTTTCTTGTGCTACTTAGACAGAAGTTTCGTCCCGTGTCGTTCCGTCACCCGTTTACTCGTTTTCCCGTTGTCGATCTTAACCTTAACAGCCTCAGTGAGCGTCGGTTATCAGCGCTGTGTTGTGCTCGTTCCAAATGCGAATCTCTACTGAAATTTATAATATTGCCATTGCACTAAGCTGCACTAAGCTGCACTCCGGTCACTGTTTTGTTCGTCGCTTAATTGCCGCCTGCAAACTTGACTTGCTACTGTTGCTGCTGCTGTTAGTGCTGCTTGTTTTGCTTAAGAATGTCGGCGTCTGTTGGTGAGACTTGAGTCTCTAGTCTCGACTCGCTTGCTGATTAGCATAATTCAATTACGTTGTTATTGTTTCATTGATTGAACTTGTTTTTAAGACAACGTTTTTTTTTTTTTTTTTTTGGTTTTCTATTAACATTATCAATTTGTTTTTGTTCTTGATTTTTCCTTTTTTTTTCTATATTTACATAAATACAATATATTGTTTTTCTTTTTCCAAAGGCGTATACAGTAGCGTAACTAAAGGCTGGCAGGCTTGGAAAGATCCGACGGCCACCCGGTTTTAACAAAATTTAGTAAAAATTTTAAATTTTATATAAGCACTTAAAATCAATTAAAATTAGTTACAACTAAAGACCATATACAAATTCATATATACATTATTAACATTTAAAAGCATTCATAAGGAAAGTATGTAGATAAGTTCTAGAAAGCATCCATTGGTGTTTTAATGTTTTGTCGCGGTATTTTTGTGGCGCGTGCGAGCTGGTGATGCTCGGGGAATTCTCTCATTTTGTTAACCAAGCGACGCACGATGTTAGAGGAATCCTAGATTTCTATTAGTATTAGTATTAGTTAATTAATAATAAAGAATCATTAGCTTTCCTGAAGTATGTACTGCATTAATGATGTTTGTTACAATTCCTGAGACAACAGCTAGTGCTAAAAGACAAGTTTCAAACTTAAATTAATAAAAACCTATAAAAGAAACTCCATGGGATAAGACAGGCTTCGAAACTTGGCTATTCTGTTTATTGAAAATTATATGGCTTTGTTGATGTTATTAATACTTTTGCGGAACAGCAAGCTTGGAAAATTTTAATATCTATGCTTGATAATATTAAATTGTTATTTTATTTAAATTGTGTAATACTTAAGTGATTTATTAAAATTAACAACGTGACGATTTCTACTGGGAGGGCCCCATCCAACGAAATTGTCACGGGCCTCAGATGGTATAGTTACACCACTGGACATACAGGTATTCGATTTTATTTGATTTACGCTCTCACGCTCTCGAACGCTGCAGTTAGTTTAGGTTATCGCTTCAATGACCGGACATCTTCTTCTGGAAAATCCGCCATTCCAAACCGGTTTTCATTTTCCCAAAACAAATTAGAATTTATTACTAATTATTTAATGTAGATTCGTTAACGTTCTCTTCTCTTCTATACTCTTCCATTCTGTTCTATCCTGTTGTATTCTATTCGGGTCGTGTTAACTGCTGTTTTGGTTTGTTTTAGTTTATGTGATACTAATTTATTTTCCGTAAACAATATAATACATATTAAGTTCGTCGTGCCAATGATCATCAGTTTAGAGTGTCTCATAGCCGTGAATGCTTTTTGTTGGCACGTTAGGTTACTCAGCCAGTGACGTCATAGAGCAGCAGCTACCAGTCGCATAAAGTACGGGTGGCAATATAAGTTTTAAAGCCACATCCTCTATGCGATTGCAGTTAAACTTACAAATCGAATTTTCATATGGCTACAGATTACGTATACGACGTGCACTATATCAGCTGCCTAAAATAGCATGCAGCAAAGCATGCATGCTTACGAGTCTAAGGAATTTTACTGTTAGCTAGCAAACGCCATGACAAGAGTTTTTCTTTTTGTAACACAATTTCTAATGCGAACGGCAGCTGCTGTTCTTGAACTTCATTCTTAAAAATAAAATCTTGTCTCTGTTGCTTGCCAGCCGCATACGCGTTGGCCAATACAACGATTTATCATAAATTCACATAAACAGGTTACTTTCATCATAAAATAATGTGGCTGACAAGCAACAGACATTTTTTCTACAGTGAAAACGTTCGCAGAACATTTGTGCAAATTGAGAACTGTTGATAAAGAAATGGCAAACTAAATAAAATAAAATAAAATCAAATTAAGTATAATTAAAAAACCCAAAACAAAAAAAAAAAAAAAAATAAAAAGGTACTGACGTCTTAGCAAATATTGACTAACAATATGACAAATAAGCAAACCCATAAAGAAAATTATGTTTTGTTAATTATGAAAATCTGTGATTGCACAACTCTGCATATTGTTTAATTAAGTTTAAAAGCAAATTCTATGAATGTTCATATAATGCCCTTAGTCCCATAAACAATGAATATATAAAAAACAATCATATTAATTGATTCCTTCGGAGAAAACACCATTGAATCATTGTATGTCGCATTGATTGCAAATTTTAAATCGCATACATATCTCTTCATGCTCTAAATGAATGAATACTTGTCACAAATTGAATTGTATATAACTCAGAAATATTAATAAAAAATCAGAATAAACAAAAATCAATTCATTAAAAACAATTGCCTTGTTTAATCAAAATATCGCAACCAAACTCTATCTTTATCTCTCTCTTACTCTCGCATGTCTTTTCACACTATCTAACTCATACACTGGCTCTCCCGCGTTTTCTCGTTCGCCGCCCCACCTATCATTGGCATGGCTACATATCTCTATTAATTTCCATACATAGTATATACGAGTATTTCTTTCTGTTTGTGCTTTCCAAAGCTCAAACACTTTATAATGCATATCTCAGCCATTAAAAAGATTAAAGCTGTAGCCAATATACTAGCACATATCTGCATATATACAGACAACATATTTCTACATAGGTACATACGTAGAGGCACATGTACATATCTACATATGTGCTATCGCTCAGTCGCAAATATTTCACGAAAGTTTTCTCTCTGCTGCCCGCTCGCCAGTTGAGTGCGCTGATAATTGTGTGGCTAGGGTCAAAAATGTTTCTTTTACCAACTGGCGCGGCAGTGCTGACTTAACTGCCGCCCAGCTCATGCACGAGTTAGTGAGTTATTGGCATCTCTTGAGTCGAAAGCCTTTTTTACAAGTCCAAACTAATGACTCATTTAATTGCTAATCATGACGATGAATTCATTTTATTTTATATGTACATATTTTCCAATAAAATTGTTTGCAACTGCTGTATACCAATAAAATTTGTTATACGTTCAAGCACATAAAGGTTTCTCAATGAATTTTCATTCAACAATATTTGAAAAGAGCTTTTCCAGGAGTTCCCGTTGAAGAAGAGTCACTCACTTAGTTTAGCCGCCGTGACGCTTAACAAGTGATCGCCCAATATTGATTATCGTTATTATTACATGTTTGGCATTTTTTGATTTTATCGCAACTCATAAGTAGCCAAGTGGCTAAGTGACAAACCCCCGAATGCACCAAGTACTGTCATGTTCAAGTGCTGCCAAGTGTGTACTTCTACTGGCACTTGAAAAAAATAAATTCTTTTGCTTAACAATTCAACAAGTGGCGCAAAAACTATTCAAAATAGAAAACGAAAGGGGAAAAAATGTAGATTTGGTTTATATTGATGTTAGATTTTTAATACTTGGAATTTCCCAACAGCTGGCAGTTTCTAAGGCAAATTCATTGAACGAAACTTTTGGAATTCATTAATGAAACATAAAATTCATATAATTTATAAATGGCAACGCATACTACACTCACACACACACAGTGCACACACCGTTGAAAGAAGCCACCCGCATGCACTTAAAAAAAGGCCATTGTTGCAAGAGCACGAGCAAAACAATGAAAAAAAAAACTAAAAAAAAGAGGAAACACAACAACATGGTAAAACCCAGCGAATGTCGCATAAAGCCGCAACAAACTTTCAGCTTATCTCGTTCTTTCTTCCCCAACGTACCTAAGCGTACAATCTACTCCGCTGCCTGCCTCCGGCCGACAAGCTCGCGTATTCGAAGGTTCGTCTGGTTGCCAGTTTGCCAGTTTGGCAGTTTGCCTGTCCTGCACAAATGCCGCCAGACTTGCCTGAACTATTTTGACTGTCGACTGACGAAGTGTTTGTAACAATTGAAAAAGTATGCAGTCAGCCGATTTTGTGTCATTCCCTCTATTTCACCCATTCTCTCTCTCTCTCTCTCTCTCTCTGTGTGTGCCTCTGTTGCTGTCTCTGCCACTATTAGTGTCTTTCTTATGCTTTCGCTTGTTGGTTGTGCTGGCTGTGCTGGCTTCATGCTGCATTCGCCATCTAAGAAAACTTCATAACAAGCAGCGACAAGCCAAAGCAAGATATAAAACTCCTGAAATGCTTTCATTGCGTTTGCATTCTGCATTCAGACTGACACTGTTGCGCTGCACTGCTCGGCTATACTGTGGCTCCTGCTACTACAAAAATAGTAGCAACAACAATACCAACACAAGCAACAACAACAGTTACAACTCAACCGACAACGGAAGTTTTTGTATGCCTTAGCCTTTGTTTGCTGCCAACTATTGCAGCCCCTGCCAACAGCGCTGCCTCTGCATCTGCCTCTGCCTCTGCCTCTGGCGCTGCCATGTCTGTTTCAACTTCCCGTGCATTTTGCATCGCTATCGTGAAAACTTTTAACCCAAGTTTGAGCTCGCAATGTGTGCGGTCAGCAGCTGGTCTCTCATATTGCTTATGTTGTTCTTCTCATCATTGTCGTCAGCGTAGTTTCTGTTGTTGTTGCTGCTGCCTGCTTGCTGAACAACTTCATTCGTGACTCAAGCTCAAACTGTTTACAACGCGTATGTACTCGCTTCACTTTTACCCCCAGCTCGCCAAGCATTTACCCTCGGGTTTGGTTGGCGAGCGCTGAAGAAGCGCATTTTCAGCAGGCGGCTGCTGTGTGGCTATTCTGGGCCATGTGCATCGTGTGCGGGGAAACCCCCCTGATTTTGCACACACATTTAGTCGCAGGCGAGAGATTAAATCCAAAAACGCATTTCGAACTTTGAACCTTGCATAGCGTTAAACATTAAATGGCAAATGCTTGAGCAATAAAATAAAAAAGAGAGAAAAAACAAAAAAAGAAAAGAAGAAAACAAAGCACAATAAAAAGGAAATACACGTCATACTTTAAACACTTAATGCGATGTGCTACGACCATCACAGAGTATTGTCATAGGGTTGCTAGGCATGCGTAATTTTTTTATTTGTGTTTTTCTGTTTATTGCTTTTTTTTTGTTTTTTATTATTATTATTTCTGAAAAAGTAACCAAAACGAAGCAAAGCTACGCAAAAGTAAATAAATAAAAGTTTCCGATTCAGTTGAAATAAATGTGTAATATTTATGCTCAAACGAACAAAGGCGCCAGCAACGATAAGCGCAGCGCCTGTCCCAAACTCTTCCCCTGCCTTCTTCACCCCACCCCATTCAACTGCACCCCAACTTGAACAGCACAGCTTAGGTACGCATTGCGTACGTTTTTTTTTTTGTTTGTTTGCTTGCCTGTTTTCATTTTTGCTTTTTTCCCGGATTTTTGTTTTTTTTTTATTTATTTTTATTTATAAAAGTGCACATGCGACGTTATAAAAAATGAAGAGTGCCAAATAACGACAACAGTGAGAAAATGTTTGTGTTCACAGCATATATCGCACGCTAATCACAATCGCAAATCGGAAATGCGATTATTCTCGCATATAAATACGCAAATACATACACACACTCGCGCACACACACACCGGCTTACACACCTGCATACCCGCACATCTGACACTCGAAAACCATTGGAAATTGCCATTGTCGACTGGCAACTGGCGCGAAAGAAATCCACTCGGCTTTGTCCACAGGCACGGATTCATCAGCTCTACTGGCAAGGACTGCAAGGAGCCTCCTAGCCTCTGGGCAACTTTATTATTTTTTATTATAAAATTCATCTAAATTGCTGAGTATGTTATGTGCTCAAAATTGTTGAGCGATTTTATTCGCAAAATGTTCTTAATATTGGAAAACCGTGCAGTCATTCTTGAGCAACAATTCAGAAAAGTCCACGAACATCTAAGCAGATTCCTCGTGAGTGAAGCTGTTAGCTGCTTTAATAAATAAGAAATACGTTTCCAAATCTTTTGCATTCAACTTGCAAAATAATAGCCTGCTAAGAATTCCATGCGAATGAATGGTATAAATACAAATAAATAAAAGTTAATTTTTGCAGCATTTTCTCAAGCTGACACTGTTAAAATTACTATTAATGATTAATTAAGAGTAGAGCATATATGGTGGCATCTGCTTCAGCAGCAGCGCCCGCATGCATGCGGCCTTCCCGCTGCCAGTGACACGCCAATGACACACGCATAGCATGCGCAGCGAAAACCGAAAATTGATTTCACTTCGATTCAAATAGACACTACCCGTTCGCATGCGACGACTCGATGAGCCTGCTTTCGTGTATGACTTTGACAATGTCTTCTGGGTGCCTTTACCATGCACACACACACACACACACACATACTCACACATACATACACACACAAAGTCACACTAACTGAAGGCCGTTTACTTTCGCAATTGAATTGAAAGTGAAAATATAACAAAAAAAAATAATAAAATAAAATAAATAAATAAATAACCAATGCAAAACAATACAAAACAAAACAAAAAAAGAAATACAAATTTCGGATTTAACAACCATTGTATACACTACAGTTACACTATCAGCGCAGCATACTTACAAGGAAACGTCTTAGGCATCTTCAGCAGCACAGCCAAAATGCAAAGCAGGCAAACGTCAATACAATTAGCAAAATCTACTGCCTAGCATATATAATTATATGAAAAGGTGAAAATAAGCTCTGCTGTGTTATGTTCATACAAGGAGGTTGGGATGACTTGAGTAAAAGTCACACGAATGTGCTCAGGATCCACTGCGTACATTTGAAGGTGCATCCTTACCATATGCGTCTGGGCAAGGTTTATGAGTATCAGCTGGCAGTGACTTGTCAATCCGTGCGGGATGACCGCCCTGTGCAGTTGATATATTTGTCATTATGTGATCCCGTGGTCTGTGTACTTAAGCTGCTGGTCCATTATCTTCTTTGTCTGTCATTGTCTAATGCTGCCGATGCTCACAAGCCTCAATGGCTCGACTGCTACAGTAACTTTTGTTTACATTTCTTTGTCATTCGATTGATTCGATAATACATATACATAAATAGATATACATTTGTCACAAAGAACAGGTTTGTTTCAATGCCGAAAATAATATTTGCAGGGTACAAGAGAAGAACAAAAAACAATAATAAAAGAAAAATTGAAAAATAAAGAAGAGTGTTGTGAACAGAAATAAATAAAACAAATAAAGCAGACAAGCAACGAGTTTGAGGTAACATAAATGAATAAGGTGTAGTGTAGGCTAAGCGATTGGAGGATAGCGGGTGGCGACATGAGGTTGCCAAGTGTTTGTGGCAACACAAAAGTGTCACAGAGCTCATTAAATGCCAACATGCAGAGGCAGACGCGGCTTGACTCAAAGCATGCATGGCTAGATACTCGTTAGGTACGGTACGGGGGTGTGGGCATGGGTAAGGGCATGGCTATGAGACAAACATGACGAAAGGGAAAGTGCTGCTGGTGAGCAACTTCGAGTGCAGAGTGCCGAGTGCGATGGCGTTGCTGGGGGTTTTGGTGGCGGGGGGGAAGTAGCTGCTATGCGTGCGAGTATAATGAGTCATAAAATTAAATTTCACTTTTGACGCCAACATTGCAAAGCTGTGCCTATTCTTTTTTTTCTTTGGTTCTTTCGTTTGTTCGGTTTTTGTATTCTTTTTTATTTGCTTCTTGTGCATTACCTTGACTTTTATTTACTTAGACGACGATTTTTCTTTTTCGTTAACGCTAACGTTTACGCTAACGTGAACGTGAATGTTAACGCTAACGTTTTCATGTTCATGTTCTTGCCTGGCCTGTCCCGAGCGCTTAATGGTTTAAATGTTGAATTTGCGCATACGTGTTTATTTGTGCGCCATTTTATATGTTTTGCCTGACTTAATCTGCGGTCGTCTGCAGTCAAATCACGTGCCCGCATATGTGTATAGGTACATGGGTACTTTACACTCGCACTCGGTCACACTGCAACGTGCGCCGTGTACCCCCTACGGAATCATTAAAGTTCGTTTCTACTTATTCCCCTTTTTCCTGTTATTTTTCTTTTTTTGTCTTTTTTGCTACTGAGCTGACATGTTTTGTTATCCTCTTCGTAGGTTGGTTGTTATATGGCATTGTGCTTGCCTATGAAATGTGGCTGTGTGCTATTAATCACTAACAGCATTTGGCGCCTGTAACCAGTTCGTCAAAGTGATTACTTAAAACACTGCAAGCATGTGCAATTCTACTTTCCTGGCTTTCTGATCATTACAACTTGCTGCACTGGCATAAGCCGCCGTATACAGCAGTTGCTAGGCAAGTAACGAGTCATATATTGCTATTACTTTTACACGCTGTTCAGCTCAAATAAGCCATAAAGCTATATTGCGTTTCCATTGATCCAAAACGTCTACTTATTTGCTTTTTAATGAAGTCTATATAGCGGTTACTTAGAAGTACTCGCTTATCGAAAAACACTAGGCTCAATGAATGTTTCACGCTTGCCACAGCATGCACGCAAGAGAAATTTATTTTCCCTTTTATGCAAATGGAACTCGTTTCCAATAGACGTTTACGCTTCCACTCGTTTCATTTCGAGCAGTCGGCGCGGCAGCGGGCAGGCCAGTGTATTTGTAAACATGCAAAGCATTCGTCGCTGCACCACACGCCGCCTCACATACGCACAAAGGCGCACGCTGCGTACACGCATAATTGTCACACATCGATTATCACAGGAGCACGGCAGCGATGTCGTCTGACAGCCGAAGTCAGAGTTGGAGTCAGAGGCGGAGTCGCTATTGGAGTGTTGCTGCTACTTCCACTTGGCATCGTTGGGCTGCCAAACGTAGCGAAAACGGGGGATGGGGCCTCGCCGACATGCGACAAATAAACACATCGAGTCATTGACACACGAACGCCCCCGTAAGCCAATACAATAATCACCTGCCGACGGCCGCCTGCCGGCCGCCGCCTCTCGTCTGCTGCCCATCTTCGATCGTCTGTCGCTCATTGTCATTTTGTCGCCTGCACGCTGGAAGCGAACACTTTGCCATTTGACTTTGACTTTGGCATTTTCGGGCTGTGAGTTGGGCGCGCTCGGTTATCTTGCTTTTTCCGTGCATGGTTGCGCGGTCTGCGCTGCTACCCTGCTGCCCGGCTGCCATTGTTTCGTTTGAGGTGTGACACTGACAGCCCTGCGGTTGCCTTGCGCAAGCAGCAGTTTGTTCTTTGTTTTTTTTCCCTTTTCGAAAATTAATATGTAAAATGTTGACAACGTCGAAGCCACTTGATGCGATGCGCTGCAATGCGACGCCTTTACAATTGTTGTCACGGTCTTCCCGCACACGGCTGTGGCAGCAAATATTTTACTTGCGTGTTTGCTTTATATATTTTTTATTTCTTTCATATATGACTCTTATTTATTTATTTTTATTGTATTTTTTATTTTCATTCACATGTTTTTAATGAGCATCAGCGTGAAAAATGACAATTGTCATGCAACGTGTGGTCGCAGTTTACGTGGCGTATGAGTGCTGCCTGTGTGCTCCCCACTTGCCATTCCGGTTCGCTTGTGATTTATCGATTACGCTTCATTTCTCATTTTCCAATTTTCATGCGACTGCATTGCAACGCCATAATCAAATTTTATTGCAAATACTTGAAGCAAATTTCACTCGTCCTTGCCCTTGCCCTTGCTCTGGCACTGCTACTGGCACTTGCTGTACCCGCAGCGAGTCCTTAGCACGGCGCCACGCACTATCCTTGCGCTAAATCAAGTGGCGCGCAAGTAGCAATTCATTAACAACGCACACGATTTGTGCATCAATTTAGCGAAATAAAATGCATAAGCAAGCACGCCCTCGGCTGCCCTGGCAACGCCACACGATGCCACAGACCAAGGAAAGCCGCAACTCACAACTCGGATGAGGCGCAGCTTGCAAGTTAAGCGACCCCAAAGCATCCTGCAGGTGCATTCGAATACGTTACACCTAATGCTTCTGTGTTAACGCACTCACACACAAACACACACACACACACACACACACACACATACACACACACAGATATGATATGCCCCATGACAGTTGCAGGCGCTGACCCCTAGCACAGAGCTCCGATCTTTATGCTCATGTCCTCATGAGAGAGAGTGTGCCAACGTCTTCTTGCAACATGAACAATGTTACCGAGACGTGCACCAAGCTGCACATAGCACAGACTGCGGCCAGCGGACATCAGGCGACGGACAGCATAGTGCGCACCGCAGCAGTGCATTGTGCACTGGTATGGTATGGTATGTCCGTCTGTCTGTCTGTCTGTCTGTCTGTCTTTGCCCTGCGGCCTGCCATAGTTCACTGTTTGACGGGCTCACTGGCTCACCGTGGCTAGCTGCCGCGCCCCGTGCACTTATGGATGCAACTTGCATGAATATGAAATAAGTAAAACTAATATTTCAATGCCATAAATCATAAGATGCAGCCAAAAGAGGTGGAGCGAAAATCTGCTCTATATAAGTCGACTAGTAAAATGCAATGCAAAAATCCAAACAAAAAAAAAAAAAGAAACAAATAAGGGATATTACAAAAAACAGAACAAAAAAGTATCAAAACGAAGTGGCAACAATCGACGCTGCAACACATAACATTGGCAGCGAACATCTGCGTAACAGCAAATGGCCCTCACCGCCACCGCCAGCGCCATCGTCACCGTCATTGCCGACCGCTGCGCCAGAGTCGCGCGTGTTCACTGTCATAAGTGCACAGCACAGCACAGCAGAGCACAGCACAGCAGAGCACAGCATAGCAGCAAAGGCAAAGGCAGCACCAGCAGCAGGCATAGACATGGCACACTTACCTGCTGAGCTGTTACAGCGTCTGTGCCAGCGAGTATGTATCGGTCAGAGAAGCCAGAGAGGCCAGAAAGGCCAGCGAGACCAGCGGGGCCAAAGAAGAGGCCAGAGAGTCCAAGTGCGCCGGCGAATTCAATCGATTTCTATCTAGCAGCGCATAAATCGTTTTGCCACAAACACCGCAAGCGAATAGTGCAAACATACATTGAAATATAAATTGCAGCAGTAGACCTGCCAATCCCCCCCACATACCGCTTCCACACAGCAACACTCGTACAACGCTCACTGGCAATGCAGCAGGCTCGAGAAGACCAAACCAAGCCAAAGCTCACCAGAGCAGAGCAGAACAGAACAGAGCATTTGGCTAAGCTAACTTTCGCATACGATGCCATGAATCCATTTCATACGAATACGTATACGTAATGCAGTTCAATCGTTTTAATGGCATGTTGACTGTCTCGCTCGTACGCGCACTGGCTCACTGGCTCACACGCTCGTTACGGACGCCTACTTTATTTGCATAGCATACTTTTGAGCGGCATGTAAACTTGTGTTATTTATTTACTACTAATTTCATTACTATTTCGAAATGCGACCTCAGACGCCATAAAAACGCCGCACAATCGACGCCTCTCGACGCCACTCGACGCCACTCGACGCCACTCGACGCCACTCGTCGCCACTTGGCATTGCTTGGCTCGGCACAGGCATGTCCTGCCGTGCCGCGTGCCGCATTTTGCGTAGATTTGCATATTTTGATGATACATTGTTTGCCAGCAATCTGGCATGCCAATACAAGTTGGCAAGATGGGGTCCCTCTCAGTCGCGCGGCACCCCTTCAGTTGAGTTGAGCTCAGCTCAGCTCGGCAGCACATTGTATTTAAAATTTATGCAAAACCAAAACCGAAAACCCAAAAACCAGAAACCATACCAAAAATTGCGCCAGATTCAAAACGCGCGGCTTGCGCCAGAATATTTTAATTTCCTCTCATGTCTATGTATATTATGGCTATGTGGCCCTGTGTGAGTCTGTGTGTAGGTGTGTGCACGTGTGTGTGTGTGTGCACATGCAGCGTCCAGGCACTAATCCACGCCTCCGCGATAGGTCGCACAAACGTTTCCGCTTGCCGCCGCTCTCGCACTCTCGCACACTCACCTGGTCGCATGGTCACACGGTCGCACGCTAGCCTAGCTGCGACTGCATGCAGCTGCCGTTCGCATCCGGTTTCCGGTTGCTGCTACGTTTCATTTTTTTCTTCTTTCTCTTTGCTTCGCATGCATGCGATCGTGCAAAAAGCAACGTTTACCGTTTATTTGTTTTGCCTCGATATATGCTCCCGCTGCCGCTGCATCCACCATATCCGTCTGCTTACCTGTGACCAACTCGCTCTGCCCTGTCCTATCAGCAGCTGCTTTTAGTTTGGCAACGTTTGACCATTTGCACTTTTCATATTTTCAGTTTGACTGTCGCTGACTTTTCCTTTGCAATGGCAATATAGCCAAAAAGTAAAATAACAATTGCACAATTTTTCATGTTTATTCTTTGGCTGTCCTTAGCTACATGCGCCTTTTGTATATTTGCTTGCCAAAGCGAAATTTTTGTACAGCAGCAAAAAAAAGTGTAGAGAAAATAACGCGAAGGTTTAAATTTTAAATAACCTATACGCGATGTGGGCCAAAAGTTGCCAGGTGAAAACATGTGAAAGCACACACACACAGACACACGCATGCACAGACTCTTGTATAAGCACTCACGCACGCACGCAGGTACAATAAGCAAAGCGAAAATATATTTAAATCTGCTTTTGTAGTCAATTTCATTAACAGCCTAAGGACATGGACCAAAAAATGTTTGCGCCCCTCCTCACTTGGCCTCGTGTATGGCACGCGGCGTTTGGCGTGCGGCGTGTGGTGTGTAGCGTGTGGTGTGTAGCGTGTAACGAGTGTCACACCTAATTCTAATGAATTCAGTCAGCCGGGGTGCCGACAGTTTGGCTATCAAGCACTTGACTAATTTCATTCACAACGGCCAAGGATCGTCAAGGATGCTAAAGCAGCGTCGACAAGCTAGCTGTGGCTTGTAGGCTAACAGCTTCCGTTGGTCGCTTTCAATTTTCTTTCACTTATTTTGCCTTTCTCTTGGATTTCTTTTGTCCATTCCTGTATTTTTTTTATCTTCATATTTTGTCGACAGTTTGTTCGTGCAACGAAGCGTGCATTTATTAACAACACCAGGCAACATCAACAACAACAAAACCAAGCAACAATAGCAGCACCAATCGACGGAAAAGAAGAAACGCACGCCTATGACAAGGATATCCGCCGGTTATTTCGGCCGTGTCTGCCAGTCGGCCCATCTGCCCACAAGTCCCCACGCCTGTCCAAGGCATTAGACAAAAAACTCACTCGGGGCTTGCTTCATTTTTATCATCATTTTCATCTCATTTTTGTTTTGGCTTCTTTTATGCATGTCATGTGACAAGATCCTGTTGCGCGTGCATATACACACTCAGCAGCTTAGCATAGCGTAGCCAAAGACCGGCTAAGGCGAATTCAAATGGGAAATGAAATCGAGCGCAGATTTTTATCGTTGCCGTCAACACACACTACACACACTTGCAGGCAACGGGCATAAACAGTAAACCGTAAGGCAACAGCACAAAACCCCTGGCTAAAAGCTTATTATGTTTATTTCGTTGTGGTCTTTTTCCCCCCGCCCTTGCCAAATCTTTTTGTAGCCGTCATTGCCTCTGTACTCGGCAAGCCACGTCGTTGGCACGCTACAGCTAACTGACCCTTGGTCACAGGTAAGAATCTGCTGCTTCTATTTCTGTTGTTGTTGTCGTTTGTCGCATCTAATTTTCACTTACTTGCGCTAAGCCGTTGCGGCATGCCAGCCTAAGCGTATGCTACGCATTATCAGCACTTGCAGGCGACACGCGACGACGACGCTCAGGTAAAACAATTTTCGTGCCATTTTTTATTAGGCAACAAAGACGCTTTATTAGCCAACAACATATGCTGCCTCGCTTACTCGCTCACATGCTGACTCGCTTATTCTTGCCTACAATAGGCTATGGCGTTGTTTCATTAGAAATTGGCTTGGGTTTAGGATTGCTTGGCCCCGTTATTGGCATTGGGTTTGCCACTGTCGCCTTTGTCGTTAAACGCTGGCAACATGAGACGCGGAAATTAGGTTTTGTCTGTGCTTTTTTGCTTCTGACATTTTCGTTGTTGTTTTTTTCCTGTTTCTTCTTTTTTTCCTCCGTTTTTTTGTATGCTTGTTACTTGCTTTTTCTTTGGATTTTTTACTTAAGTTCTATGTTGCTGTCATTAAAAATGCTTTTGTGTATGAATGTATGGTATTTTTATTTATTTATATTCGCCGTCTTAGCGTACAGCTTTCGGAAATAAGTAATTGTTATGCTGTTACAGGTAATTTCCTCTTGCACGAGGCTTAGCATTTATGCTGCCTTTCTTGTGCACTTTTCATATATTTTCTGCCGTTTTCTGCCCTCTTCTTCGGTTTTTCTTTGTGCCCCCTAAACGACGAGCGACTTTTAACGCGCACAGCTTTGGGAAACGGGCATATGTAACGCATCGTGATCTTTAAGCGAGAATAAACGTTTGCATATTAAATATAAATATCATGCGTAGTTGGCCAAATATGCGTCGAAATATAAAAAAATTTTTATTTTTTTTTTCATTTTTGCAATATATCTGCAGCATGAAGATAAAGAAAAATTCGTAAAGCATGCAAAAATTAGGTGCTAAGCCATTTTCTTCGATGTGGCTCCGCGTTGTTCTCACTGTCGCAAAATTCGATGCGTTTGCTGTAATTGATGAATTCTGTAGAGTGCAGAAAGACACAGCTTCTTAATACAGTCATATAGAAACAATTTTTAACTGTGACAACGACCCATAAATTGCGTGTCATGTAGCCATCAAATCTCAGTTCTACATCGACAGCACTCAGCAGGTTGCTTCGTGGCTTTCTAACTTATAACTGTTGATAGTGGAACCTGGAAAAAATTTTAAAATAAGTGACAAAGACAAACTAAACAATTCACAGAATGCTTTGAAAAACTCAAGTTATATATTTTTTCGCACTATTTATTTCAGTAAGTTATTTTTGCTTTTTTTTAGTTTTATTTTTATTTTTTTTTTTATTATAACAAAACAATAAAAATTATTTATTTTCATTTATTTTTATAATTTTGTTTTTTTATTTTTGTCTCAGCTACTTAAACTCACTTAATATATACGGCTCAATAATAATTAACATACAAAGCATTTATATAAGTAAATATGTATTTATATATATGTGTGTATATATATAATTGATGACTTTTTCACTTGCTAACGCCTTTTGTTTTAATTTATTTTTTCACTTTTTTTTTCGTGTAATAATACATTTGTCATAAATACTCGTTTGTTGCTCATATATTTTTAAAATATATATTTTTTTCTATAGTTTTCAGTTTGTTATTATTAATATTAACGCACAATTGAATTGAAAACGCACTGATCTATATATGAGTTGTTATTTTTGTATTTGATTTGCATGTTATGCATACAAGTGCATAAATATTTTTACAATTTATTTGCTACATTTTTGCAATTTCATTTAATGCCGTCATGTTACCCGCGTTTTTATACAAAACTTATTAGCTTCTTTTGCTTTTACTTTTAATTTCATTTTAACATGTTGTTTAACTATGTTTTTTTTTTTTAATTTTTTGAATTTTTCCATTCCTTAATTTTGTAGCAATTAATTATTCGCATTATGACTTTATTTATAGTTAATGATGTAAGTACTTATATTGATGTACAATTGTTCATTCTTTACCTTTAAGTAAACGCAAGCAAGTTTTTGTTTTCATTCATTGTTTTTTTTTAAGTTTTTTGATATACACCTAATAACCTACAGCTAAAAAATTATATTTTTCATTATTTTAAATATTATTTTGATGCTTACTGTTTGGTTTAGTAGACTAACCTTTATGCTACATTTTCTACAAGCCTTAATAGTTATACAAAAAAAATATATATATTTTTATTCATATATACATTTATATATGTATATAAAAAAAAATCTTAAACTAATATTATTTACTTAAACCTAACATAGAGTATTTGACACTACCTACTATTATTATTTTGTATTTGGTTTGGTTTGTTTTTTAGGCGAAAAACCTTTTGTTAACTTAATTAAAAATATTCCATCAAATGAAAACGTAAGCATGCTAACATTGTATAAGAGCAAAAAAGGCATTTAAGTCAACAGAAGAACAAAGCAAAAATCTCTATGTGAGTAAACATGCTGCTGTGAACTATTGTTGACTCGTCCTATTCGGCGCTACAGCTTTGAGCCCCTACATATGCAAAACGAAACGTCAAGGCAAGTACATCAGCTTCATTTAGTTTTCTTTTCCTTGTTTTGGTCTTTGTTTTTTTTTCCTATATTCCATTTATGAAATATTCTAGCAAAATTGCCAAAAGTAAGGCAATGCACACAAAGCTTTCACGCATTTCACGCATTGTCTTGTTTGGACTCGGTTTGGTGAAGTTTGCATTGTTTTGCTTTGCTTGGGGTTTGCTTTGTTATAGTTTTGCTTAAGAAAATGAATTTTCGCTCAGAGAATCGAGCGAATTTTTGTGTTTATTGCACTTTTCGTACAGATGTTGTTTGTTTAGTTGACACGCTGCCTGCTGCTTGGAATGCGTACCGCAAGCAAAACCTTATGTTACAACAATGGCAGCAGCCACACCACACGACACCACATCACACCACAACACATCACATCGCACAGCTACAGCAACAACAACAACGACAACGACAATAGCAAAAACAAGGTAACGGTTATCTGCTGGCAAATGCCAATGCATCGTGTAAAGCTGTCAATGTTGCGCCTGAGTGAAGGATGCTAACGCACTATAGCGCCTGATGTACAATAAGTAGATTGCAACGACAACAGCAACAGCAACAGCAACAGCAACAACAACAAAAACAATGACGATGACGACAACAACGTTGACATGCATGCGAACGTGTTCGTTTACGTGTACATTGTCGTGTATGTGTATGTAAACGAAATCAATGGCAATTGGTGTGAGCGCATCAGGCATTCGCACATACACACATAGACACACACACACGCATGCATGCATAGATACATTTAAGCATCACAACTCATTTCATGCATAATGTACAACAACAACAACAATGTGACAACAACGTAAACCCAATGGTCCAATACCCAAAGCCACGCCCAAGGTAAGGCAAAGCAAAGCAAGGCAAGGCGACCTAACCAAGCTCAGCTGAGTTCAGCACAGCTTAGCCTCAGCTCAGTTGAACCAAACCGCTTTTGGTTGGTTAATTACTCAATCCATCTGTGTGAATTACGAGTTGCGAGTGGCGAGTGGCGAGTTGCGAGTTGCGAGAGTGGCACACAGGGCCGTGTGCTCAGCGATTCGTGGGTGGTCAGACGGTTGATTGCCAAACAGAGTCAATGTTGATGCTGATAAGTAGCAAAACATGAGGTCGACGCCTGTAATTATGCGAGTGTTGCAAGTTAATTGCAATTGTGTGCAACTGACGGTAGCGAGATTAATTAAATTCATCCATGCAGACGCACAACACCTACCGCACACCATCGCACATCATCACACAACACAGCAGAGCTCGACTCAGCAGTGAACGGCACACAATGCCATGCCATGCCAGGCTAAGCTTTGCCACAACAAGTACAACGGCCCATTTGACAGACAGGTATGCCTCGTTTGTTTATTTATTTGTCTGTTTGTATGCTTGCATGCTTGCATTACACGCCCCAGCAAGTAACACAAGACACAAGCCAAAACCAAACGCAATGCAACCCAACCCAACGCAACCAAAGCAAAACAAACCAAAGCAAACCACACCAGACAACTAAGCCAAATCAAACCAAACGGCCCAAGTCGGCTTTCTCTCGCACTGCGTTGCGTTGCGTTGCCTTGCTGTGCTTTGCTTTTCGTTGTGTTGCGTTGTGTTGAGTTGTGTTTCGTTGCGTTGCGTTGCAGTGTGTGCGGAGTGTGGTCATCGACTCGGTGAATTTCACTAATTTCATATGTTAATGCATCGGATCTGTTGCGCTCATTCACTCATTAACTCTAATGCAACTGATCCACCCGTGCATGACCGCCTTATTGCTGCTGCGGTTGCTGTGTGTTTGTTGTCGGTTTCGCCTCCTCCCAACTGCGCACCACCATGCCTGCTCTAACAGCCTAACACCCAACGTAACATGCGCATTCTCGCTTTTTGTTGTCGCTATTGCTGATGTTTTTGTTGTTGTTGTCATTGTGTCACAGTCGCTTGTTGTGCACGCTTTAGTTAAGTGATTTATTGTCGCAAAATTGTCATTATTAAAAATTAATGATGTCGTAATTAAGTGCGCTGCAGTGAATTTTATTGTAAAATGATTTACACACTTTGAAAAGTGCATGAAGCACGCCACGCCGTGTTGCTGTGTTGCTGTGTTGCTGTGCTGCTGTGGTGCACTAACAAAGCCAACTAATAACGCAACAAAGATACGAACAAACAAACAAACCGAAAAACGACAAAACGAATAACACAAAACCAAAAATGTAGAGGAGATTGAAAAACGTTGCTATCAACGTCATTTGCGTGCCCGCGACAGTTTTAGTAGGGAAATTTATGAACTTTCAAATATGTTCAATTCAATTTACATAATTTAATTAGCTTATGTTATGTTGCGCGCATTTAAGCATATCCTTGCACGTACTTCGCCTGCCTGCCTGCCTGGGTGCGGCTTAATTCAAATAATTTTTAATGCTCTTAATTGCATTTCGCACGCTTTGTAATGCACAATTTAAATGACATTCTGATTTAACAATTTCACTTAAATCGTACGCAATGCATTGTGTGGTGTTTACTTGGTAAAACTTCCGACATGAATTGTAGAAATTACACAAGCGCTTTACACGCCCATTTACACAAAAAATGTTGCCCATGCAGACTGTAGTCCAAACTGGCTAGGCATGCTGGCCATGTACATGTGCCTCTGTCTATCTGCCTGCCCAACTGTCCAACTCTTTGCCTGTCCAGCTGGCTGTCAGTCTGTCGGCCTGTCTCACTATTTGTCAGTCTACGATTTGCGTGCAACTGACAAAATGTAACAGAATCGTAACCGCAGAATCTGTTGCGGTTATTTAAAATCACGTTTAAATAGCGTACGCAAAAAAGTATGCTATAAAAAATTGCACAGCAGCATAGGCACTACGCACATTATTTTAACATCTATGCACATATTTTTATGAATTTATTTATTTAATATGCCGTTCTTTGCTGGTTTCCTTTTTTTTTTTTTTTTGAATTCCTTTTTATTGTGTGATGGTTTTTTTTTTTTCTTTTTATTCATTGTATTATTTTTCATGTTTTATTTTTTTTTTGTTTTTAAATTTTTTATGTTAAAGTTTTTTATATTTTTCGCCTGCTGCGGCGTGTGTCGTTGTCTGACTCGTTGCATGTGCGTCTAGCAGCGTGGCTTACTGGTGCGTAACATGTCCTGCCAGGCGTTAGACACAGCGGTAACTGCTCACGGGCTTGCTTTAAACATATTTGCAACACGTTAAACGCATGAAATATTTAAGCGTTAAAATTAATGCAACTTTATATTGATTTCGCGGCAGACAACCCTTCCTTTACTTTTTTTTCTTTTGGTGCTTGGTTGTTGGTTTTCATTTTTGCTTACTTGCAGTGAAATATTTCACATATTTATTTTATGCTTACATATATCATTTTCATTATATGTATCATTTTTTTCTCTTATAAAATGTTTTACTGTCTTTTTTTTTTTATTTTCTGATATTATTTTATGTTGCACGACTTTCAACCAGTCTGTCTGTCAGTCCGTCCGAGTGCTGCACAGCAGTACAGCCCAGCAATCAAGCATTGAACGTACGAAAAACGAAAACTGATTTGCGGTGAATTTCTCACGATCTGCTGTCGTTACACGAGTCGCGGGCATTCATTGAGACCGGCAGCATGCAGTAGCCGTGCACTCAAATGCTCACTCACTCACTCACACTAACTCAGGACCTCACTTGCTTGCACACTCGGACACTCGGTGAGCTGGGCAGGCATTGATGTCGGCATTGTAATTGAGCGCCTTGGTGCCTTTGGTCAATGGAACAATAAAAATAACAAAAAATAAAAGCAACAGCAGCAGAAGCAGCAGCAACATCCATAGGATATTAACCTTTTGTTAAAAAGGTATTTTGTTTGGATATTTTTGTTGTTGTTGTTTTTATTTTTTCGTTGTTATTTTTTTTTTTTTTTGCCGCAATTTTTTATATAAATGCGTACGCGTACAATTCTGCAGCTCACATTTTTCAAGCGTAACAATGTTTCATGCACAAATGCCATTTTGATCGTTCGCCTCGTGCCGTCGTTTATCGTCTGGGTTTTGTTTTTTTTATTTTTTTTCGTATTTTATTTTGGTTTATTTCCTTTTGCTGCTGCCTGTCCGGCTGCCTGGCTGACTGGCTGCCTGCCTGCTGGCTGTCTGCCCATTTATCGACAAACGAAATATCGCCGCAGCACTTGACACAAAATGACAAATTTACGCACATTTATTATTATGAGCCGCGTTATTGTTGCTTATTATTTTTATTATTGGATATTATAAGCGACCCGGTTACGTATCGTGAGGTATCGTTTTTATTTATCAACTATGCCCAGATATAGTATGCCTATATACTCGCACATGCAAGAGTAATGTAATGTATGTATATAAATACGGCTGATTGTCATATTATCGACGCTGATTATGTCGCTTGTACACTGTGCATGGCGTCCTACTCTGGTACACCGTTGCTGCCAGTTTTAAATCGCCATTTTTTTTTTATTATCCTACTCACTTGTAGGTGTAATTTCTTGTGCTCGTATTTGTGTTTTTCAATCGGCAACAAATTCGTTTTTTAATTCTTAGTAATCCAAGCTCGGCGGAAGTTTGCATAGTAGCTCTTAAAAAACCGACAAACAACAAATAAAAAACAACTAGAAAAGAAACAAAATAAGAAAGAGCAGCACCAGCAAAAACTGAAAATATCTTTAATAAGTAAATAACATAAAATATTTGTGCAACTTAAAAAACTTTTAAAAAACTACATTCTTATACATTTTTATACTTGGGGTTTTTTCATACGTTTTGTATATCTTTTTTTTTTTTTTTTTTGCTAATTTTTTTGTCTGCAATACACTTTAGCACGGGTGGGTTTCATACATTTTACAAGTTTTTTTTTATTTTATTTATTTATTTTTTGTTTTGCTTTCCTTTTTTTGATTTCTCTTCTTGCGTAATTGATTTTTATAAAATTTTTGCATTTTCACATACATGCCGTCATTGCATAATGCGCGCAAAATGATTTTGAAACCGGCAATTAAATGAAAATGTGTTGCATACTGCATGCGAAGTTCTTTGTTTTATTTTTATTTTTTTCAATGATTTTTCATATATTTCTGTCGCCAGTGTATGCCATCTTACGCACTAAGGAGCAAATACGAGCGAGACGCCGTTGTGCTGACCTGCGTCATGTATGTAGAAAATAGCAAAGCATATAAAAAACAACAAAAAGAAAGACATTCACTACGTATATGTTGTATATGCGTCTAGATATGCATATATTATGTATAAATAACCTACTTATGCTTGCATGTGTATATATATAGCATATGTATAATATAGTAGTCTAAAATATTACACATATACACTGTTTAACACGTTCAAAAAACACACAAAAAAAATATTTTAAGTTACCTTCATAAACACATATGTGTACAGCTATATATATATATATATATATATATAAATATATTATATATTATATATTATATATATATATATATATATTTTATATAGATATTATATATTTATATATGCATTTACATATATTATATTTATACATATGTATGTATATGTAAATATGGTATGTACATATGTGAAACTATAGTACGGTGTCACAAGCACATCTCGTTATTAGTTGATTTATTCACTTATTTTTTTCGTTTGGAATTTTTTTTTTTTTTTTTACTTTAAGTTTATTTTAATTCTTTTATTTAGTTTAGTGGAAGCTCCTGTTGCACGCCGACAGACACGCCTAACTTTGCGTACGAACGCCCTTGTTTGTCTAATTTTGTTTCCAACTTGTAGCTAAACAAAATAAATTAGATATGTATACATATTTTTAGTTACAGTTTTCATAATCCCGTTAATGTTGAAAATGTTGCGTAGGAAATGTTATATTGAATTATGGCTCACCTTTGTAGTAGACATCACGATACATGGTAGGACAGGCCGCCTTTCCGTTCGTTTTCGTCGTCTTGAAGTCAATATTCGTGCGGATCGGTCGATGCAGCAGCGGCTGTGGCGGTCGATAGTTGTTGCCCAACGGAGCTTTTGGATGATCCGGACTACCCTGCATAAGGCGCCGCAAGGCGTGCAACTGCAAAAAACCAACAACAACAAAGCGAAATGAGTAACCAAACGTCAGTTACCAGAGAAAAGTTTTGCAATACGAATTTTCTTCTAAAAAACTAAAAATAAACTAGAAAAGCAGGGCTATAGTCAGGCGTAACCGATTATAGAAAACCCTGTACCCAATCCAAAACTTAATATATTTTTTGTTGCTTTAATATTTTGTATTCATTATGTAAGGATATCTCAAGAAATAAACATTTTTTGTTTTTTGACTTAGTAAAAGTCAGTGTTTGGTCGATCGTTTCTATGGCAGCTATATGTTATAGGTCGAATATCGAAAAAAAAAAATAAACTTGTTATGCCTATGGATTGGGCGAGTCTTCGTGCCAAATTTGGTGGTTGTAGCTCTTACCGTTTCCGAGATCCGTTTGTTCATACAGACGGACGGACAGACAGACGGACACACGGACACGGCTAGATCGACTCGCCTTTCGATGCTGATCAAGAATATATATACTTTGTGGGGTCTGCCACGCATCCTTCTGCCCGTTACATACATTTGCACAACTTTAATATACCTTCACCATTTTTTGGTACAGGGTAAGAAAATAGTTACACAATATGTAAATAATATTAATATATATATTTTTATATATTTTCATCACTCGCTTTTATTTATATCCATTCATAATTAATGTAAACGGATTTGTGGCGGGCATTAAGCCCGTCTCAAAGTAACATTTGCTCAAACTAATTTGCTCACATAACTCGCATCATTGTTAGCAGCGGACTGTTTGAGTATGTTGCCAATATTGACAACAAACAATTTTTTTTGTTTTGGTTATAGTTTTTGTTCTAACGTAGACATTGCAGACAATTCTATTAACATTTAAGTCGCATGTAGTTCATTGACTTGCATGCACACGCAACTAAAAGTTGTTACATACTTCCGGGTTCTGTGCTGCTGCTCCTGCACGTCGTTAATCGATCTGAAGCGCGCACTTACTGCAACGCCATGCGACAACCTAAGCACATTTAACAAGCATAATTAGAAAGTTTTACAGGCAGTTACTGGCAATTGCAATAACAACAACAACAATAACAACAACATGAAGAGCAAGAGCAATAGAAAATCAAATGGGAAGCCATGTACAACGACGCAAAGCAGCGCTATACAAATGCCATGCACTCTGTTCAGCATATACTGTGGTACAGTGTAGCACAGCACATTGTAGTGTATTTGAGGGTAGTATAGTGTAGTGTTATGTAGTGCAGTGTTCGGTAACAGTTATTGTCACTTGAAAGAAAAATCACGCTTCGGCAAAATTGTTAATCCTAAAAATACGCTAAAAATCTAATAAAAATAACTTGACTCGCAGTCGAGGCATGTCTTCTGTCCTTCAGTCGTTCGGTCCTTTAGTGCTTCCGTCTGTTGCGCTGCTGTGAAGTACTTGAAGCGCTTCACTTCACATCGTTTCATGCGCTCGAAAGCTCGTCAACACGTTTAATGCTTACCAGCAAATAGCGACAACAAATAAACAACAACAACATGAATCTGGGTGGTGTCCTTGTAGGTGTATGGATGTGTATATATGTGTGTGTGTGTGTGTGTGTAATTTGCCGAGGGTGTAGCGCACATGATGCGGGACCTGACAGCGTCTGCAGAGTCAATAACACTTAATCTACTCAATCTGTTTATCAATTGACTTGCTCGACTACTCGGCTGCTTGGCTCCTCGGCTTCTTGGCTGTTTGGCTGCTTGGCTCTTGTCTGCCTGCTTTGCCGGCATTATTCAGCATAAAACTTTGGCATGCGCACGGCGTAGCTTTAACGACCGTGAATATTGCCGTGTACAGGGCTCTTGATAGATTGCCAGTAAGCCGGCGTAAAAATAAATACACTTAATTGTTATTGGCCGAAAGTGTTAACAAAAAGCAAAGGCAACCTAAAAAAACAAACGAAGCAAAGCGAAAAACAAGAAATGAAATGTTGCCAACAAGAAAATGTGCGTTAATAAACATTTCTCGCACGTCAGTGTAGTCGCTCAGAATGGCAATGGCAGCGGCAAGAACAAATACAACGGCAATGGCAACGGCAAAAATTTAACAAGTCGCGCGGATTTCTTCCACCGGTCAACAATAACAATTAATGCTCGGGTCCATGTTCATGTCCGTGTCCGCGTCAGTGCGCCCGCGACACTTTGCCAAATGAGACAGCGCGCGACAGGTAACAATTGGCAATGGCACATTTCCGTCATGCGCGCAAATCGTAAGACAAAGCATAACCCAGCGCCACTTTCTTTGTCATCCTCAAGCACATCCACATCCATATGCAGCATGCAGGTAAGGTGTAGCGAACGTCCTGCCTGTGACTGTGGCTGGCTTTCATTAAGCATTGTCATCGGCATCGTCGCCATCGTCGCCATCGTCGCCAACACAACCTGAACAACTCGCACAGCAGCAGCCACATCATCGTCAATGTTGCCGTCGCTTCTTCGTCTTCGTTGCAGTTGTCTTTGTTGCTCATGTCTTACCATCTTTTTCCGGTTGCGATTTAATTGCAATTTCTGTGGCAGAAAGCAACGCTCTGCACACAGATGCCCTGTCAACTGCAAGGCTGAGGCTCTGCTCCGTGCGGGTCGGCAGTGTCCCTTTTGCCTGGCAGCAGTCGCGGCGTTGCTTTAATTTGGTAAATTATGTGTGCGCCTTGCTGCACTGCACTGCCTCGCTCTCACTCGCTCTGCCTCTCTTTTTTACTCTATCTGTTGTGGCCTTACTGGCAGAATGCCGCCAGAGACCGTTTGTGTGTGCGTGTGTGTGTGTGTGCATGTGCAACCGCAGCGCGTTATAATCATTTGCCCATGGGTGCCATTGAGCGTTGTTGAAGTTTTTATGAGTTTACATGTGTGCTCAACTTTAAAAAGCACCCGACAAGCAGCCACGCCTACACTTTGCCCGCAGTTTGCCCGCAGTTTGCCCACAGTTTGCCCACAGTTTGCTCACAGTTTGCACACAGTTTTTCCACAGTCAGTCCGCAGTCTGCCCACAGTCTGCCCATGTGTGCCATGCCGCGCTTTTAGTGTCCGTTTTTCTTCTTTTTGTATTTTGTTTTTATTTTTTTTTATTTTACATAATTTACACATATGTGCAGCTGCTGTGCATATCAGACCCTGCATACACACATCCTCACATCTATTCTTTTCTTCTCTCTCTATGGCTCGTTCGCGCTTTGTCCTGCGTCAGTTGAACGGTTCATTGTGCATGTCGCCGTCCTTATTACTTCATTGCACTTAATAAACATTTGCGTTAAACTTGTTTTCGCTGTTGCTTGCCACACTGCACACTCACAGAGACAGCAACAGCCACAGCCATAGTCATAGTCAGCGTCACAGTCACAGGCAAAGGCGTCACATCATCGCATCGCCATAAATTTGGCTGATGATATGCTGCGCTGCATATGCGCTGCACCAAATTCACTTAACGCTGCCCGGCGAAATTGAATTCAATTTGGAAAGATTGCGTTAACATGCACCGCATTTGCACTGTCACTCGTTTGCCACTACATATATGTATATAGGCGCATCCACGTCAACAAAAGCAGAAAGAAAGCCAACAAAAACTAAAGAAAATAATATAAGTAGAAAAAAAAATATATGAAAAATATAAATAAATAAACCGCTCAGCATGTCACACAAAACATGCTGCCTGCTGTTAATAATTAATTAAATCATGACAAGCCAAACTAAGGCATTCACTCAAACAGTTAATCAAACGAGCAAAACACCAACAACAACAGAAACAGCAACAACAACAATTGGAAAACATAACATATAAACTCCAACGCACAACAAAAGCCAAAAAAGCAGCAAGCAAACAGCAAACAGCAAAAAGCAAAAAACCAAAAGCAACAAAAAGCGGCAATAAGAAGCGAAAAGCGCAAAGCCACTCGGCAAAATGACAAATCTACTTATTCGAAGCAAGCGCACAAAATCACTCACGACATGACAAATCAGCACGACAAATCGATGCTATCCATGTGAGGCGTGCGCCTCATCCTGCTGCTGCTGCTGTGTCCTTTTGCGTTCTCGCCTGTCGTCGTTGCTATTTTGACTGGCACGCGCCTAGCAGCAGGCAGCACCAGCACCAAGGTATACACCCTCGCACACACACACACACACACACACACACAGAGAAAGAATAGTAAAAGCGTCACAGTGTCAGTTAGTCAGTTGGTCCGAGGCTCGTCAAGCTGTCAGATGGCATGTCGCCGGTGTTACATTCGCACGCAGGCATGCAAAGCTAAGCTAACACGCACACGCACACGCACACGCGCACGCACAACGATAGGCTGGTGCGAAAAAGCCCAAAAAGATTCGCAAAGTCGTCCGTTACGTCGGCTGCAGCAGACACATGCCAAATGTGCGCTCACTTTTTGCGCCCAATTGGCGACGCATTTGCTGCACGCATTCGTGGCACCCTGTTCGCCCACGTCGATGCGGCTACTCGGCTGTCTTTTTGTTGCTGTTGTTGTTGTTTTCTTTTTTCGCTTATACGCCTTTCGCCCGACACCGCTGCTTTGGCTTTTATTGTTAGCTTTGGAAATTCATACTTGTCATCTTCAGTGTGTGTCTGCGTATGCGTATATGCGTGCACAGATAAGTGTGCATGACTATTTGCCGCAAATCGCCAGCGCTTGGATGGTGTAACACAAACCAGCGCCACTTACTCGCTCACTCACCTGTTGCTTTGTGATGTAGATGGGCTTATTCAGGACTATCCATGTCACGGTCTCATGGCAGGCCGGCGCCGTTGTCGAGCCATCGTATGTCATATAATGATCCGTATCGGGCAGCAGGCCGCGTATCGACAGACGCTTTACGAATGCCTCATCGCCGCCGTAACGTATGCGCTCCAGCTGATCGGTGAGCATGCGCAGCTCCGCATTTGACAGATCACCAAGCTAAATTATCCCATTGTATGAATATAAAACATAATTTACACATGCGTGTACAAGTCAAAGATGTTTATAGGTACCTGCAACAGAATGGAGACGCCCACGATGCCCTGTGCACGGTTTAAGGCATCCGAAAAGTTGGTGTACAATTGTGAATTGTATCCGAAGATTTGTATCTGCAAATGGTATAGTAAATAATTTCATTTCTTAATAATAAACATTTAATTTAATTTTCTTTTGTTCTAGATCTGCTGCACTTAGCGACAAAAACCAAAAAAATGTATGCACGCCGCAAAGTATGCAATAGCAAGTGCATAAACACGAAAGTGCAGGCCAGCAGATGTCAAATTTGATTAGCTTTGCCTTTGTCCTGCATCCCTTCGTTATTCAAGCACTTTGCCTAATGCCTAGGCCTCCTTTCCGCCGATGCGCTGTCAATACGTTGTCTTTGCTGCTGGCAAGAAAATTCTATTAGACTGCAAACTTGACTTGGCTTGGCTCGGCTTGACTTGACTCGGCTTGGCTTGGCTTGGTTCAACACAAATATGAAAAGTGCCAAAAAAGTGAGAGAAGCTTTTAGCCACATTTCGCGTGGCTGGTTTGCGTACGAACGCATAGGAAAACTTCATTAAGGCAGCCCCAATATGACCCAATATGCAGGCATTTGCATATGCTCGGCTCGGCTTAGCTTGGCTTAGCTTGGCTGGACTTGGCCGCCACATGGCTGCTGGCCTGGCTTTGGCACTGTGCGTATTAGTGCAGACAATAATTAGCAGATATTGCCATATACATTCACTTTTTCTCACGCACGTATGCATGCTCGCACACACCCACACACGCATCTAAATGATGGCAAAAGTTTGCAGCAAAACAAAAACACGAACGAACATGCAACCATTTGCATCCATTGCCGCTAAGAGACTGTTGCCTGAGTCAGTCTCGTGCATGTGCGTGGCTTGTCTATGTATGAGCATGGTGTATGCGTGTGAGTGTCTATGTGTGTGTCGACAATCTCCCTTGTGTGTTGTTAAGCTAATTTGCTTCATTTGTCTACAAGCGCAGATAAGTGAGCCAAACGTATGAACGTACAGCAGCAGACTGAACCAAACTCTGCCAAACGCACACATATACATTCGCACACATGTCGAACAAGCAGATGAACACAAATGAAGCAAATGGACTTGTGTGCGCCCGGCCGAGGGCCTAGGGGGCAAAGTGCATGCAGCGGCACAACTTAAACCGACAAAGTGAAAAGTTGTAGTGACAAAACATCCATAGACCAGTCTACAGACCACACACCCTTGCCTCCCCTGCCACCAGCACTACATCAACAAAACCCAACTCCACTCCTGTACACTTGACTCCGCTGCACTCGGAGCAACTCCTGGCACGCCTACATGCGACTGACTCACGCACACTAAGAGGCATAGCACGCCTCGGACATGGCCAAGCGTTCGACACTTTGTGAGCGTGTCTGGACATGTGCACGCTGCACACTACATACTGCACGGCTGCCAAGTGCATTGCACTGCAGACGGCACATGCTCAGCCAACGGCCTACACGTTCTCGCCTGGCCTGGCCGTTGTTTGCGGTCGGTCAGTCGTCGGCGTTCACGTTGCTGGCTGCTTGTTGCCGCCTGCCGTGCCTGCATCAGGCAGTGAAAACATGTGTAATTGATTTGATTAAGTTGCGCATTCCATACAAGCAAATGAAACAAGGAAAGGAAGCATCAAAACAAAATAAAAAAAAAAAAAAAAAGCACAAACGACATAAAAACAAAGTCAAATTCTAACAAACACATTCACTCACACACCCTGAGATACACTGGCCTAAACAAAGCAAAATTGAGTCACAGGCAGAGCAGAGCAGATACAGTGAAATATAAACCCATATACAGCCCGCTTGGCTATTCGAGCGTGAAATGTATTGGTTTGTATTACTCTTCGAGTGTGTGTGTGTGCTTTGCTGTGTTAAATGAAATGAAAATTTTATCTTTTAGTGTGGTTTAGTGGTTTTTATCATGTGCTCTTTGTCACTCCCGACAATTATTTTTATTGTTTTTTTTTTTGTTATTTTCAAGCCAGGCTTGTTTTGCTGTATATAAATATGGTCACATATGTATACAATGTTCAAAAAAAGAATACAACAATAAAAAAAATTTTGGTTAAATCTTGCTTTAATTTTGATAAATGCGTGTTTTAATTTTATTTTATGTATTATATTTATTTATTATAAATTATGGATTTTTTTTTGCACAAATATGCGCTGCATTATTGCCCACGAGTACGGAAATTTGCAGCATACTTTTATGCGTTGCATTTTTAAATTTGCTCACACAGAGCACCAAGCAAAGCAAGTATGCAATGCTTTGCTTTAAGCAAATGCCGACACACACATGTGCACTTGAAGCTTGGTGTTCTTGCTGTTGTTGCATTGTTATTATTATTTTCACTGATGTCTGCAATTTCCTTCCGTTTGGCTTCATTTTTATTTTCGCTTTTTTGAACCTTTCTGCTTTTGCTTGTTGTAGTAGTTGTTGTTGTTGTATTCTGTTGTGCATTTCTTCCAGCCTGTCTGGTGCTGCTGCTGCAACATTACAACGCACCTTGCCTTGCCTCACATGACGAGCTTGATTCCGGTGCCCGAGTGCCTGGTCAACCAAAGAACACACAGAAATCCTTAAAATCCTTACACATGTTCATATGCAGCTTAGAGCGTTGCACGTCGTTCACTATGGGCGTTTATTCTCGTAGCAGTGCAAATGCATATTTACTATTGTGGCAGTTGTTGTTGCCGCTGCTGTTGAAGCTATTGTTATTGTCGTTGTTCTTGCTGATATTACCTTCGCCACGTCTGCTGGCATTGCGTGTAACGACTACGTATCGGTGTTTGCGCCGCGCTCGGACTTTAAGCAATATTTGTGGTATTGGTTGTTGTTGTTATTGTTGTTGTTGACAAACACACGACGGCATTATCATGTGCTACCGTTGTTCTTGTTACTATTCCCCTCTTTTTCTTTTTCTTTTTCTTTTTCTTTTTCTTTTTCTTCTTCGTCTTTTTTCTCTTTATGTTGCACTTGTTGGCTGTTACTGTTACTGTTGCTCCTGCTGCTGCTGCTGCTATTGCTGTCGTTGTTGCTGGTGTTGCTGGTGCTATTGTTGTTTGCACGTGTATTTGTCTGCATTTTGTTGATAGTTGGGATTATTCTGTGGCAATTTATGCGGAATATGAATAGCATCATACATGAATACGATGGTCGACGAGCGTTGAAGTGGGTCTGCCAACGCACGGGAAAGTAGAAACGGCAAACGCTTAAACATCGCTCAGCCACAGCAAGGCACTTACACTCTTGCACCAACATTTTGTACGTACATCCAACGAATGTACGTCGGTACATTTGTATGCATGTAGGCTTAAATTGTTCTGTTGTATGTTGTGTTGTGTTGATCTGTGTTTTGTGTGGAGTTTCCGTAGAATTGCCGCCATTTTAGAACTATGAATTTCATATACTAAATGCAAGCAAAGATTAAAAATACGCCCATACAATCTTACTTTAAATAAATATTCTATATGAAGACTTCTTCGAAAACCTGCAGAAATTCATAAACTATGATCCAAATATATGAAATAGGCAATACAAGATAAGACACTTGATAAAAATGCATATAAATTAACACAACATACATTAATACTTGTTTTTGCTTTAGTAAACATCTCTACTCTTTATCGTTCTCTTTCTGTCTCGCCAAGCAATTTGAAATATTTGCCATTTTGTGTTGCATATTTTTCGGCTGCAAATTAATCTAAAATGATTCTTGCTTGCGTGAAAATCATGTTTCACATGCAGTTGGAAAAACATAAAACGAAACAAATGGAATGCAATTATTCAAATGCGTAATTTGAGCAAGTATGGGAAGTCCATTAACTACTCCTACCGCAACAAGGACTACAGCTAATGCAATAAAATTATGTGAAATCAAAAGTTTAAAAAAATAACCAAGACAAACTTATTATATGTAATTCACTTTCTCAACTGCAATTATTGTTTATAGAATTGCCTCATTTGTATCTTGTTACCTCGCTCAGTTCATTTTGATTCTAATTGATGAAGTTGAAGAATGTTTGCTGGTGCGTCTGCGAAATTGAATTGTTGATCGGATGAAATTGCGTTCAAAAGCAAAAATTGAGCTTTGTCATAAAATCATTGCATGTTAGCTTGGCTTTCTACCAAGGGTTAACAAAAATTTTATTGATTTTAAATTTGCATTCAATAATTTGCGATAACAAAACATAAAGAAGGGCGAACCAAGCTTCAAGCGTTGCTTTGCATGCGATGTGCTAATGGACTCTTTGACGAAGGCAGTTCCTGCCATTTGAGCCTTTGATTCTGGCCAGACCGTAAGCCGCCACTCTTCTAACACTCTCCAACTCTTTACGATTCTGTTAAAAAAAACGGAACACGTGTCAGAGCAATTTCACACGTTTAGTTTGGACAGATTAAAGCAGCACGGCTGGCATTTAAGTTTAGACACAACTCGTTCATTGCAGGCAAGCAATAGTCGCGCCAGTCGAGGCTAAAGCAAAAAACACATATACACACACGCACACACACACAACCACGTATAAACATGCTCAGTTACAAGACCACAGATACGTTGAGATTTTTCCTTGTGTAGCTGGCGTTGTGCGTCTCTCTCGTTTTCTCTGGGAGTGTGTGTTTGTGTTAATGAGCACCACCTGGGCATGTTTTGTCAGTGATTAAATTTGGCCACAAGACAAGTGCCAAATTACAGCAGAAACCAATCGAAAGCAACTACAACTACAACAACAACAACAGCAACCACAACAATAAACAAACAACAAATGCCAGACAACTGCCAAAGTAGTAGCAGCAACAGCAGCAGCAGAGGCAGCAGAAGAAGAAGAAGCAGCAGTGCCAGCGGCATGGAAACGCATGCTTAAGACGTACAGGCGTCGCCTAGACAGTAATCGAAGTCCTTAAACGCAATAGCGAATTGTTGCAAAAAAGAACTCAAAACAAAAACAAAAAGAAAAAAATATATAACACAAAAAAAAAACACCAGCCAACAGAAACACAAAAAAACAAAATAAGAAGGAAAAACACGAAAAACATAAAAAAGTCAACATAAACGTAAACGTAAAAGTAAACGTAAACGTTAACGTAAAACAAGGCATTATAAGTATCAGCAGCTGCGTGCGTGAGTGGGAGTTTCGCATAGCGTCGCAACATGCCGCACGCACCATCGCACACGCGCAACATGTCCTGGTTGCAATCTTGTAAGGATTTCATGAGGATTAATTAAAATTGCCAATTAAGAATTCATTAAAGCAGATCAAATTTTCTTGCGTACCCCTAGACAGACAACCCACACACACACACACACACACGCAGAGTGAGGGCAGACAAAAAATAAACGGCTGAAAACGAAATGAAGCAAAAGCGAAAAATTAAAATAAAACAAGACAAAACCCAAAGCAAATAGCGCAGGGCAGAGTGAAGCAGGAAAGCGAACATGAAAACGCGGCAGAGATTGCAGGCCGAAGCGTGTGTGCGCGTATGCGTTTGTGTGCGTGTGTATGTGTGTGTGTGTGTGAGTGGGTTTGGCTGAAGCTGTTGCCTAAAGCAGCAAATGAGCGATGATGCGCATCCTGTCGACGCCTCCCACAGTCATTGCCATAGTGGCTGCCGCCGCTGCGGCTCTTCGGCGATTGCTGCCAAGTGTCGAGTGTCGAGTGTCGTGTGGAGTGCCTTACCTTGTACTGCGTTGCTGCTGCTGATGACTACTCGGCGCTGTCTGCTCTCGGCTGTATGCTGTATACTGTCTGCTGTCTACTGAACGTTGGGCGTTGAGCTGGCAACTTCGACTGTTGTACATAAAAATTGTCGACGTCATGTCTGCCAAGCTAAGCGCTTAGTGCTCACTGCTTAGCATCCTGTTTATGCTTGCCTTTGTGCCGCTTTGCAGTATTTCGCTTTGCTTTGCTTTGTCTCGTTTTCTGGTTTCTGTTTTTTTTTTTTTGTTTTTTTTTTTGTATTTGGTTTTTTTTATTTCATTTTTTAAGCAAAGCAATTTGGCGCTGGGCATTCTTTACCCACAACTTGCTGTCTGCTACACACGCTTTGTATGACTTTTGCTTAGTGTTTGTTGTTGTTATGTTGCTGTCGTTGTTTGGCTTAGTTGTAAAGAGTTTCGCAACATTTTTATGCCAGGCTGTGGCTAAATGTGCAGCAAATGAGAAATTCTAATTAATTTTCGCGACGTCTGTGACAACAACAACCACAACAACAACAATGCGCATATGACAGCGACAAAGTAGCAGACGACAAAAGCCAAAACCGAAAAAAAAAAACAAAAAAAAAAACAGAAAGAAAACCAAGAGAAAAAAATAACGTTAAACAGAGCTGCACTGCAGAAAAGCATACAGTTGTAGCCTTTTGTCATCAGCATGCAACAGATTTATAACAATAATTGCTGTCAACAGCGCGTAAGCAGCAAACCGTGTGCCGTGTGCCGTGTGCCGAGCGCCATGTGCCGCTCGCTGCCAACCTGCCTGACTCTCTGCTTGCCTGCCTGCCTACCATTTGATTACTTCTGCCGTCAGCCATGCTGTGCTTCGTCTAGTTCGCTGTTATATTCCTTTCCATTTCCATTTTGCGTTTGTTTTTTTGTTTTATTTTTGATTTTTTCTTTTTGTTGCATGCACACTTTAGGCGCATGTGTGCCATTTTTCATGCTTTAATGGCGGCAAATGTCGCGTTGCCAACCGTTTCGCGCTTTTTATGTCATAGTTTTGCCGGTTGTCTTGATTGTCTATCTCCGGTGCCGTTTGTCACATGTTTTACTGTTTGCTGCAGCCATTGTTATTATTGTAGTTGTTGTTGTTGCTGCTGCTGCTGGCAACGACGACGATGACTTGCTTGATGACAAATCTCTCGCTCTCTCTGGATGGGAAACACGGCTGCATGTGGCATGTTGTCAACATCGCAGCGCATTTGTAATTATGTGACCGCATATGCTTCGCATACTGCGCCGCCCAAACGTTTATCGCATGCAAGTTACTCATACGCCACGTATGCCGCATACAGAGTGCAGCATGCGCACAGTTTATGGCGCTTGGCGTTGTTTGCGCATTATGCCCTTCAACGGCACTCAACTCAACTCAACACAACTCAACCCAACTTAACCCAACTCAATTCACTGCACGCGTTCGGCCGAGATGGCAGCCATACATGGCGTGCTTCAAAATAAAAAGAAAATTAAATTTACAAAAAAAAAAGAAAATTATGCCAACGACAGCGTGATAGACAGACAGACGTACAGTCATGCTGGCAGGCAGGCAATTTTAAGAATGGGCCACGTACTTTCAGCCGGCGATGTGCTTAACACGAATTTTTCATATTAAAAAAGCAGAACAGTAAAAAAAATATGTAGCATACTTAGCGGGGTCAGCTGCATAAAATTCTAGCGCCGACGACATCAACACCGAGAAAGCCAGCGACCGTGCAAAATATGAGTTAATTAACATTGACATTTACTAATTAGACGCATGAACCACACACACTCTCACACACACGGAGTGTATGGTGAGGCATGTATAGCTGGCCAAGTAATGAGCCTATCGTGCCAGACACTTGTGATTTGCAGCAGCTGCACATTATCGAAAAAAATCACATACACAAATACGTATAAGCGCACACACACACACACAGCCAGAAACAAACACATATACATATAAGCAAAGTGAAGCGTATCATGTGAGCAATGTGCGTTCATTAATTGACATGTCACAAGTAGATGAACAAAACTCACAAACTCACAAACACACACACAGACACATACAACACTCAGCAGACAGCACATAGCGTAAAGCAACTTAACTCAACTCAACTGAACTGAACTCCATTCAACTCAACGAAATGAAATGTAATGAAACGCAACGCAACGCAACGGAACGCACAATCGATGCCAAACAATCGAAAGCGAAATGTGAATAGCATGAAAAGTGTACAGTGGCAAACGAGGCAATAAAATCAATGGTATCCTGTCAAAGGTCATTAAACACAACACCAAACAACGGCAGCGGCAACGACAACGACAACGGCAAAGCCAACAACGAAGACAGCGACGACAGCGACGTCAGCAACGGCGACATGGATAGCGTCAACTGCGGCCACGTCGATACTTTAAGCGAAACACAAAACAAACAAACAAACGAACGAATGAACGCATACTCATATACACACTCACACACACACACAAGCACACACAAGCAAACAAATATGCGTTAGCTCGACCAGTTGGACAAGCAATCAGTCGGCAAAGAGGCGACGAGCAACTGGCTCCCAAGCAAGAGGTCCTTTCCGTCCATGCCGTCCTATCCGTCCTTGCCGTCATTTCAAGCTTCTGCAACAATGGCTAATAGCCTACTAAGCTCAATTCGTTTATTTGCTTATGCTCGGCGTTGGCGGCAAGGGATTTGCTAATATTTTGTATGTGCAGTGCATGCGTAATTTTTTTTATGGCCGCTTAAGCGTTGCCGTGCTGTGGCCAAATGTACAATGACCGAACAAGGGGCCAACGTCGCTTGTCGAACCAGAAACAATGTGTGACGAGCTAAAGACATCATCAAACAAATTTAACGCAATTGTTAAAATTAAAATGCAGAAAAAACCAAAGCAGAGCCTTTGTCATACTTTAAGCTTCTGATAGTCTAACATAGCATTCACTTACGCTGCCTGATTGATCCTTACTGAAAGCCTGCTGCCAGTGTACCAAAGGAACTCTAATGTTTTGTCAAGCAATGAGCTAATTCGAACAAAACGCGGTGACTGACTGCCGCGACTGTTGGATTGCAGTTTCTAAACCCATAATCGGTTTGTTGTTAGTTGTTAACAGGCTAAACTACGCACAGCAGCCAAACATACTGCAGAAATAAGGTGTATGTTTGCTGCCAAATAGACCTTAAATTCCTTGGGCCTACTTGCACTGCAAGCAGGAGGACCTGCTTATCGCCGCGAGTTGTCGCTGTGTACGGCCGTCTGCTCGCGTTCGCCTCCACACACGCTTGCGCATGTTGATGTTTATGTGAATAGTTATTCGTGTGATTAACTTAACCATAGTCAAACAGTTTTCAATTGCGCCTGTGTGTTTGCTACAAATATGCGTGCATTGGATTTCGGTCTCGCTAGCTCACCGCTGCCAAGGCAGGCTTTGAACATATTTACATAAATTTTTAATAAACTCGCATGTAAATGCTTGTAATTTGTTTACATTTGGGCGCTTAACGGAAGGCGCCAAGTATGCCGGGGAAAACATACAAAAATCAGACATGAACTTGACTCGACTTGACTATGACACAAGTAGCAAATCATATTTATTTATTTACATATACACAGAGACGTACACAGTAAGGCTTTAAACAGGACAAAAGAACAAAAAAAAAAACAAAAGAGAAAATAAAATAAAAAGAAGCTAAAATAAAAACAATAACAGTAACAGAGACAGAGGCAGAGGCAGAGAGTGAAAAGAGTGAGTGGCTGGTGAGGGGTCGCAGACAAATAAAACCAATACAAAAGTAAAAATACGCAGGCACACACATGAGCTGAGGACAAAGGCAACGCTACCAACGACGAGAAGGAAAACAACGACTCTTATGACTGCCATGATAATGCGAATGAGGATGATGATGATGATGATGAGAACCATGATGACAATGGTGATGATGATAATTTTATATAAAGACATTTTAGATATACAGACAGACAAGAGAAAAATCGACATTTGTATCGTTAAATGCTGATCAAATACACTTCCGCTCGTTTATCTGTGTAAATATTTTAACAGTCGAGCTAACAAGTTTACAAAAAAAGAAAATCATATTGCACAATGGAAAGATAAAAAACAAAAAAACTGTGAAAAAAAAGGTACAATATTAACAACAAGAACAAACACAACAACAAAAATAGAAATAGCAGTAGCAGCAGCAGGAGCAGCGATGGCAACAACAAAAAAAAAAAACAAAGAACAACACGACAAAGCGTCGGAAGTCAAAAAGTTGGAGCAACTGCAGCGCACTGAAGCGAGTGCGACATAAGGCATTGGCTAAGAGCTGAACAGCGCTTAGCGTTGGTTAGCTGCTAAGCGACAATAGACGACAGCAGGAAATGGTAGCAGCTGCCTCAAAGACAAAAGTGCCAGTCTCCGCAAATAGACGATGTGAGCCGCTGAGTTGAGCTGTGACTTGTGTTGAATTGTGTTCAGTTGAGTTGGGTTTTGGGGTGGCACCATGCTTTAAAATTACAACGCAAACAACCAAAAAAAAAAAAACAAAAACTCAAAAAAAAAAAAACCAAACAAGAAATAAAAAGAGTGACGTAAAAAACAAAACAACAAACAAAAAATAAAGCAACAAAAGGATAAACGAAAAGAAAAGCAGCACATTAAATAAGACAATTGAATTGGTAAGCGCCGCAGTGAAGTAAAGTGTAGTCAAGCCATGCCAAGCGATGCCAAAATAAACTAAAAGCCGCATTCATTCATTTGCACGCTCACAGCTGAATTCCCAAAGCCAAACATTGGCGAAAACTTTTTGCCTAAAGTGTCAAAATGTCTTGTGCGAAATTTATCAACGCCAGAACTTTATTTAAATTGACAGATTCGCACGGCAAGCCCTCGCTTGGCCAGCAACCCACCACCGCTCCCATCCACATCCACACCCAAACCCACAAAGTGAGTAACTGTAACGAATGCATTATGCTGCGCATCTCATTTACTCACCTCCGCTGGGAATGTGTAGCCCTCGACACTGTGCTCGGAGCCAAACTGATCGTGCAGGCCATAGTGTATGTGTATCTCATGGAATCTGTAACGATAGGACAGCGGCCCACCCGACACATTCACGGGCGTCTGCATGCCATCGTAGTTAGCCACCGTATCGTTGCCCGCTGTGAAGATGACGCTGTGGCCGGTGTTGCTGATAAGGCCGCTTATCTTAATGTCATAAAGAGAATCAAGTTAATTAAAACTGTTTGTACACTGCATATGTAGAGAAAGGGAGAGGGAAAGCGAGAGAGAGAGAGAGAGAGAGTATCGTACTTACTCTATGCTTATCAATATGTATCGGTCGCAAATTGGGATCGAAGAGCAAACGTTGCGGCTCCAGATTGACCGGCGATTGGCGACGGCCCTTATTGCACAGCGACCACTCCGGATTGATGAGACCCCAGAAGGCAGGACCTGCAAATGAACGGTAAAAACAAAGTTAACCAAGCAACATCAACAACAACAAATAAACAACCAACAAATTAAACACCATACAGTTGCAATTGCAATTAAAAGCAAGCGAAGCAAAGCGATGCTACAGGAGCAACTTTATTAGCAGAGACAACGCCGAGGCCTGCACTCGAAACAATTTACACCTCGACGACGATGCTGGCAGTGCTAAATATTTTGTGGCCAGCAAAGTTATTGTTTTAGTGTCTAATCGCCAACCACGCGCCACAAGATTTATGAACAATTTTCACGATGCCGGCGCCGCAAACTATGCAAAACTTTTTCTCACAGCATTGTGCAGTGCAGCACATGGACGGACGCAGCATGGCCCAAAAGCAAAAAAGCAAACGAAGCATAGCAAATGAACACATGCAAACGAGACGTGGGCGTGGCAGCAAAGCACTAAAACCCCAAAATGAAGCCATTACGTGGCACAGCCGAGCCAGGGCAAACAAACTCGCATGTGCATATTCCCACATCACCCTATTTCCATTCCAAGCTGCCTAAGTATTCGTCGCTGCTTGTTGCCCTTGCCTAATTGTTGTTGTCGTTTTTGTTTTTGTGTATTGGGGTTTGGAGTGTTTTTCTTGTTGCCGCTTTTTGTTGTGCGGTTGCTGAGTTTTCTCAATTTTATGCAAACATTTTATGCACAAAACATTGCAGGCAAACGCCAAAGCGCACAACGCACATTGCACTGTGCACAGACTCTGTTTGCTCGCTCGATCTGAGCATAATGGCTAACAACAAACGAAACTGGCCAAAGAGGCAACCGCTTGCTGTGGCCAATGCCAAACGCCAGCTCCACCGCCAGCGCCAACGTGCCAATGCCAGCCATCCAGGCCTTTCAGCCAGGCAGCCAACGCTTAAACGTGACGACCGAAGCGAAGCGCCACACACGTCCCACTGCCGCACAGCCGCAGCTGCTGATGGCTGCCGCTACTACGTATACGTATCGGTCTGGTCTGGCTTGGCCTGGTTTGGCTTAGCTTCATTTGGTTTGGTTTGGTTTGCAGCTTGTGGCGGCAGCAGTGTGAGCGACTTAATTTATTGCAATCGAAGGATCAAAACCAAACGCAGCTTGGCTACAAAACCGTAAAAAAAAACAAAAATACAAAACTGAGCGTAACAAAAAACAAGAAAAAAATTGGAATAAATGTATATAACAAAAAAAAAAAAAAAACAAACAAAAAAAAAAAGGAAAGCGTATACAAGGCAAACAAAACCGATAACCACTTGAGTAGCAGCAGCTGCTGCTGATTGCGTGTATGTGAGTCTGCGCGTGTGTGTGTATAGGTGTGTTTGTGATGGTGTCTGTATGTGTGCGAGGTAGTGTTGATAAGTGGCAATTATAAGGCCATAGCGATTGGCGATGTCTACGCACAACGGGACGTATGTGCAATGTCTAACAAAGGCAATACAATACGTATACGCGATGCTTAACAAAATGGGTTAACTTAGCCAATCACTTAAAAGGTTTATTTAGAAAATATGCAACACTTTGTTGCCGAAAGTTAAGTGACTAAAAGCGCTGATATGCCACGTAGCAAAATCTTAAAGCGACTATTGACCTCAGCAATAACAATGGGAGTAACGGCAGCGGCAGCAGCAGCAACACTACAGCGCATAATAAGATCTTTCCATTATAGAAACTGCAACAGCAACAACAACAACAATGCATGTCAACAGGAAAGAAGGCATTGCAGTCAAACTTAAGCGGCAGCACGTTTCAGCACAGACCCCGACATTATCGAGTCGAGCGGCAGCCAGAGACTCGATTTGAACAGCATCGATGAGGCAATTGCCAAACGATTTAAGCCAACATTAACAACATTAGCGTGGCAAGTGGAGGCACGATAAGGCGAGACAAGCTACGAACTAGACGTGGCGGACCGTTACAAGATGCTTGCAACATTCTTAGCTTGGCACGTTTGCAACATTGCCAGCGTCTGCTGCTGTGTAATGCTTCCGGCATTAAACAAAAATAAAACAAACAAACTAAGCAAAACAAAAACGAACTGAAAAAAAACATAAAAAACCAGACAAAGATAATGCAAAAGTAAAAAGAGACAACAAGGAAAATATTTGATAGCTTGTTATCAGCTAAAAAGTCATTTATCAGCAAGTCAGTCAGTCAGTCAATTGTGCTGATTAAAGATTAACTCGCATGCATCTGCAACAGCTGACACGGACGCTGACTTTGTGTGTGCAGCTGCAACGAAGAAGTTGAGTTGAGTTATGAACTGCCAGACTCAAAACGTGGCCTTGTATCCTACCAGCCCCTCGACAATTTCTGACAAGCATTTTAAAGAAATATTTTGGAATACCTCATAATTCGGTAGCAGAAATAATTGTCAAGGCATAGAAAATCGAACTTTACTAAAAAGCAGTCGCTCGGAGTCGATGTTAATAATTTTGTCCTTTCTGTGCATACCCACACACATATGCAGTGGCTTGCCTTATCTACTATATACATTTTGTCCTTTATTGCTCATATTATCCCAAGTAGACTCCTAATCCTATTCTCACGTCAGTATATTATTCTAATGTTACTTTAGCTTATCCTAATATTCCATACTTAACTTCTGCTACTCTTAGTTTAGTTCATAATCGACTTCTCTCGTTCTTCTTTTTCTAGCTTCGACTCTTGTCCATTGGCAAAATCTTTCTCATATTGTCTGCTCTACACTTAAATTCTTCTATATTCTTCTTCTTCGTTGCAACTGTTCGCTGCACATATCTTCTACGTTTTCTACATTCGTCTTTGCACACATCTTTTACGTTTTTAATCTATTCTAATCCATTTGCTTGCATTTTTCAAAACCTCTTCGTGCATTCTGCATCTTGCTTCAACTTCAGCTCAATGCTGCTAAGAGTATTTAACCATGACTGTGCCGGTGACGGCTCTTCATTTGATGTGGCACTTTAAAGAACCGCAAATGCAGCTTAACCGTTGCACATGTTCAGATGTACTCGCACAATAACCGGCAGATGATATGCAAGGAAGCGAAAAGGCGGCGAGCTGTGTGGGGCGCAGAGCTCTGCGTAGCGGAATGCCCAAGTGTGAAAATGTCAGGTGAAAATGTAAGTTTGACAAAAAGCAACGAACTTACAAAGCAAAAAAACGGCCACGTTAAGATTCGATGCACAAACAAACCAAGCGACAGTTAGACAAACAAACAAACAAGTAAGCAAGCAGACAGACACAGCGACAGACAGGCAGAAAAGTAGAGTAACCAGACGTGCCAGTGAACGTGGCAAGGGATTAAAGCAAACGAGAGAAATCTGTTGTGTTGCCTGTGCCTGTGTGTATAAAAATAAAAGCAAAAACAAGAACAAAAACCCATTCAAAATTCAAAACACTTGAACTTATTTATGCATTTGTCTTAGGAGCATGTTCGTGTGGCTGCCGTTGCTCGCTTCGCATGTTCATATTGTTGTTTGCATTTGTGTTGTTGTTATGGTTGTTGTGGATGTTAGTGCAACAAACAGTCGACGCATAAAAATTTGCTCTGAGAGCTGCAAGCAACATGAGTCGGATCTAGCCGCGGCTTGCGTCTAAGCCAATGCGATGCCAACGACTAAAAGCGAAATACAAATATGAAAACAAAAAAAAAAAAAAGAACACCACAAAAAAAATGGAAGGGAAAAACTTCACAGAGTGAAATCTGTTTGTAGACACGTATCCAGTGGCAGAGCGCCTTTGGTATAGAGGCAGCGGCGAGAGAGGCGAAAATGTAAACGTCACTGCGACAGCAGCAGCAACAACAATCAACGCCAACGAATACCAAATGCAGCAGCAGCAGCAAAGCAACAACGCCACAAACGAAAACAGCAAAAACAACACGCCGACAAACAGGGAATATCCTAATGAGATTAAGTGCAACCGGAACGAGAGCAGCAACACCAGTAGCAGTAGCAGCAGCAGCAGCAACAGGAGCAGAAACAGCTGCAACAGGACTCGCAGTCCTTCGCAAGGCAAAATGTTGTCACACAGCACATGGACGCAGTTGCTCTCTCCCTTGCTCTGCAGCCAGCTTGTGTAGGTCCGTCCGTCCGTCCGTCCGTTGCCTGTCTAACAGTCGTACCGTCTAACTTCACGTTGTTCTGGCCAACCAAGGATTTGGTCGGTCTGTCGCTGGTCTGACTGTTTTTCTGCTTCCCTGCCTGCCTGTGTGCTGCTCTGCGTTCTCCATGGCTACGCGTCGCTGTTATCGTCACTGTTTTTTATTGTTATTCTTGTTGTTGTTGCTATTTTCACCACCGTTATTTGCAGGCTGAGTTTTTTTGCTTTTCGATGCCAAAAGCGCAACGCGTCAGACATCCTAGGAATGTATCTAAATTCTTTTCTCACACATACTTGTGTTCTTTTTTCCTCTTGTTTTCATACCGAATTCTCTGCCCATATGCACATTTCTTTTTTTTTTTTTTTTTTGTGGAAATAATTCTTTTCTTTTTTGTATTTTTTGTTTTTTTGTTAATAGTGCAGATTTGCTACAATGTTGACAGGCGTTAGATGCGTTGTACGGCGTATCGTTATCACGTTTCAGCGGCAGCAATACACATGCAAGTGAAGGCAGCTCTTCTTATTCTGCTTCTTCAACTCTCATGGCATTGCGTTGCTCCCGTGCGGCAGCTGCATGGAACTGTGTTCAAATGTTTGTCAGTAGTGTGGAAGTTTGCGCAGACAGGTGCGCCAGAGCAACGCCTGTAACTACAACTCTGACGACGACTGTGACTGCTGATAGACGTCGAAACTTGGTTGCGTCAGCTGTCGGCAGCAGCTGCCACACTCACACGAACACACGCTCACACCAGGTGCACAGTGGCAAACAGCAGCTGCTCAGGCATCGGCAACGAAGCAAAACAGCAACTGCGTTGAATTTCGAAATTTCGCTAGAATATTTTTGCCATTTGCTTGCTGTTCGCACGCACGCTTGGCACATTTAACGCCAAAACAGAAAAAAACACCAACGCATGCAGCATCACGAAGACTGAGACATTGTCGCCAGGGCTGCCAATACCAATGCCAATGCCAGCTCTGACTGCACCGGCGTCATCGCTCATGCGATTGTGCCGCCTTCGTTCCTGCGTTGCTTGGTTCCTTTGTTCTTTTGTTTATTTGTGTGTCTTTGCATTTTAATAAATATTTGCATTGTTTTTGCCTTTATTTTTATTGTTTTCGTTGTTAGCATTTAACGCTTGGCAGCGATTTGACTGAATATACAACACTTACCCGAGATGCCATCGTATGTCCACCATTCCTCCCAGCTAACTGCGCAGATCACTATACGCGTGCAAAGAAACAAACAGAGAAAGAGAAAGAGAAGTGAGAAACAAAAAGAAAGAGTATGGTTAAGCATAAAAATTAGTCACTGTCTGTGGACATTGTTTTGTAAGTTAATTGCACAATTTATAACAGCAGCGTACATGGCTAATTTAAAGTGTGCGCCTTGTGGTATGCAACGTGTTTTTACCTTTGCATAAGCTTATGCATAATATATGGCAATGTGGTTGTCATGTTGTTATAGTTACATTGTGTACCGCCATATTGCTTATTAACCTAATTAATCCCTGCAACGACAACAACAGTAATAATTTGTGAAAAATTAATTGCCTTTTTCGCAAAGCTGCGTCATAACTAGAATTACCAGCCCAGCATAGCAACAACACCAACTTACTTCAAGCGCGTTTATCATATACACTTGTATATTGATAAATATTTATTATATATATATATTATTCTTTTTTTCCGTTAAAATATGACTTTTGTTTTTTTTTTTTTTTTTTTTAAATATGACTAAGGAAAATACATTTGAGTGTATTTAAGTGAAAAATATTTTAAGCAATTGCAGCATTAAGTGTGCACAAGTTAGCTGCTAATGATGTACGTGCGTATATTATAAAAGACAGCCCCACCTGCCTGACTGCCGACAAAAGCAGCGTCATGCAGACATTTTTGCAATGCCCACTTAAGAGTCGTACTCATATTGAATTTGCGTAAGATGGAGCTATGAGACTACGCGTGCCATCTAAAGCATTGTATGCGTGTACGTGTTAACCGAGAAAGCACAAAGACGTTGCTCAGCTGCAACTTACACATCAAATACAATAACCAAACAAACTTTAACCATAAGATGTTGATATTTCTCACAGACATGAATCAACCGCAGGAACCGCCATATGACATACCCTGATACGAAAAAATTCAAGAACACTGAACACAAATCCTTTGAGTCAAGAAAACTAAGCCACTCTTCGCTGCTAAAAATGTAACCTTTAGGCAATACGCCATCTTTATTACTGTAATAAAGTTTACTACCTTTCGTTCTAACCTGGACACGGCCTTGCCTGCACTCAATAAACGCCGGATAGAATGCTTTGAAATAGCGACTGCTGAACGCGCTGTGGGTGGCAGGCCGATGCATATGAGAAAAACTAAATTGGAAAATGTGCAAAGTAGTCTATAAAAGAACTAATGAAAGCCACATCAGATGAAAAAGTCTACAATTTAAGTAATAATGAGCATAAATGTTATGAAAACAACACGAAAGATTTAATGCCTATTGTTGTTGCTTTTGTTGTAACCTGTAACCTGTGTGCTGCATATTTGCATTAAAGCTGCTTAATCCATTGTTGTGTGTACTTTTTGCTTTTATTGTCAGTTTTTGCATATTATTTTATTTTGTCCCCCTTTTTGATTATAGAAAGAGAAACTCATTTCAATTAACATGGCCGCTAGCTTCTATGCTGACTGCACTTTTAACGTTTTTTAGCATTTACGTTTATCGATTCCCGCTGCACTATGAATCCACGCAGTGCCCGCCCATCCACCCAAGCAGCCACCCACCGAAACGCCGACGTAAATGAATGACCTACTCGACCTCAGTGCGCGCGCGGGCGTTTTTTGTGCATTCGCTGATGTTTGACAGACGATGTAAAAAATAAAGAGGCAAGAAATAATAAAAAAAAACGAAAACAAAAAAATAACAAACAGCTGCAGCAACAACAAGACGAAGAAGAAGAAGAAGTCGTGATAAGAAATGTTTAACAAAAATGGGTAAAAAATTGCGCAAAAGAAGCGTTCAGATGGGGGAAAGTAGTGAAAGCCGAAGCACTCCAAGTACACCAAGCAACACTTAAGCGTCGCACACTCAAATCAAAGTCAAGAAATGTTGAGTCATTAAAAAGCTTTGCAATGTTTTTCCACTCACACTCCCATGCAGGCTGCCGATAATGCTTTGCACAATTTTCATAAGCACCAAAGGCAGGCGGCTGTAATGCAATGCCGAGCTAAGTAAAATTCCATTTTCAGTTTACATTTTCGTCTATTTTCATTTTGTTGTTTTTTTTTTTATTTTGTTTCCCCTTTACGACGTTTTTTTTTTTCTTTTTTTGCTCGACACTCACAAATTTGCTTTTGAAACATTGTATTGATTTTGAAACATTTATAAAATCTAAAAGAGTGCAGTCCAAGTGAAGAGCCACCATGTGAGCTGGCGTCCTGAGCATGTTGTTTGGCGATGTAACGAATTTCAGTTACTAAAAAGTAACTAAACGAAACTTTTCCCCAGTTTAACAAAAACTCGTGTAATGCCAACTTTTTGCGCACAAACAAAACAACACAAAAAAAAAAAAAAAAAATGAAGCGAAAGTAAAAAAAATAGAAATGAAATTTTAAATATTTTGACTACTGTATTTTGATCCTTGTTTTTGTGTTTTCTTTTCCTTTTTTTCTTATTTTTCGCGCTACGCAACAAATACCATTAAAAGGCGGCACACACTCGCGTGCGCACTCACTGGCACGTTGGCGCGCGGGCCACACTGGCGAGTGCGAACTCCGTTAGCCAAATGCTGCAACCAAAAGGCTTGGCACATTTTCATTTAACTAACGACCACGCGGGGCAAACATGGCAGAAACCTATGTGCGTCTGTGTGTGTTTTTGTGTGTTAGTGTGTGTGTGAGGGTATGCCAAAGTGAAAATTTCACAATAATAATATTGCAAAGTCATGGACAATGATTGAAATTAATGGATTTCTAAATGTTTCAACAACTCGTAACGCTTTCAATGTGTACAAAGCGAATCCACGAACGAAGCGACTCTCAAGCAACGCGAGAGCCATGCCAAGGCCAAGCGCCGCCTACTGCACGCCAGTCGCAATTGTTGCACCGCCGCAATTTCATTACTTTCGTACAATGTCGCACATTTGCGGTATACTCATAAAATGTGTTCTCGTGCCAACCGCTTAGCAGTGTAATTATTAAAAAGCAAGAGGATATGAGCTCGTTTTAAGTAAAAAATGGCTAAACTTGCTTAACTTATGAAAAGGCTAGCCTCCGCTACCGCAGTCACTCGCACTGTGTGTGTGTTCATTTAATGCATCAATGACCATGAGTCGCCTCTAGTCTTTTGGTGATGCCAACGGAAACGCACTAACTAGAGAAGGCTACTTCGAAGCCATCTTCTTCTTATGACCATAAGCAAAATGTTTTCATAATAATTGAATATTTTTATTGTATGTTGAAAACTGAAACAAAACTATTTGAGTTTGACAATCAACAGTATCACAACTTAAGTAAATACGAAAATCATTTTTATTTATTTGTATTTTATTTCTTTTAACACATTTGGTAAGACTGCTTGTTTATCCTTTTATTACCTTACTGGAAATACAAGACGGGCGCCAACTTGTTTTGCTTTCAAGGCTACAAAAATACAAGTACAAGTTCGCACTCGCAAGCAGCCTTCGCACAGACACACACACACTCCGCTTCAGCTGAAGGCTTCCGCATACGCAGCTGATTGCCTGAACTTCGCAATCTTGTTGTCATATGCAATTTATTGGCGCTGTCTGCCAATGCAGCACTCTGCCCTACAAAAGCAACAACAACAGTAATACTGGCAGCGTGTGTTGCACACAGTTTGTTAAACAGTTAAATTAATGACAATGAACAAAGTACATTTTTATTTGTGCGACGTGCAACTTTTATGCGCTTCCCAAAGTGCACACAGCGTAAAAAAACTTTACAAATGTGCAGCTGAGCTGAGCCATGGTGTGCGTGTGCGTGTGCATATGCATGTGTATGCCTGAGTGTGGTGTTTTTATGTTTGTGGGGGCGTTAAGTAGCTTCACTTTACTCAAGTAAGCCCAGCCAAGTTCGTTAGTTTTTAGTAAATAAAAGTCGCACACCCATTAACCCAAACAGCAGACGGCCCAAGCAGCAAGGACCGAATCAAAGTTTACTTTGTAAAACAAAATTAACTAAAATAAGTGATTAAAAAACTACAAACAAGCCGAAAAAAAAGCACACAAACCAAAATTAAACGAAAAAAAAAAGCTTTAACGAATTCACGTCATTCAGGCAAAAGTTGAAAGGCGAAACGAAGATAATCAAGTTAGGCAAATATCAACAAAAATATTAAATTGCAAGAAATGTCAAACCGGGCAACAGCGACAACAATAAAACGGCTTGGCAATCCTTTTTCGCTGCTGCCCCGAACAGCAAAAGGCGAAACGTAAAATAAAACACAAAGTTGAAGAAAAAAAAAATGTTACTTATTAAAAACGGAGCATTAAATGAAAACCGCTAAGAAGTAAAGGATATAGCAACGCGGTGTGGTTTGGCTTTGCGGTGGTGATTGCTGTCAGTGCGACTATGTGTGAGAGTGTGTTTGAGCGAGGTGTGGAAAATGTTAACAAACACGAAAGCTATCACTGCTAAAATAGTAAAGTGTCACCATTAATTTCCGGTGTTGTAAACAAACAGCAAAAGCAACAGCAACAACAACAACAATACCAATGCATATCGAAGTTAAAAAATTATGGTACTACACAAACAACAACACATAAAAAAAACAACAACTATGCCAACCAAGCTCCAAACAGCAGACAACAGTCAAAAACAACAACAACAATGAGAAAAGGAAATTTCGAAATGGAAGCAAATGGAGCAAATGGAGCAAATCGTTTTATGTGCGTTGCCTTGTCATGGATTTTTCAACATTTTCCTTTACACAACACACCCACAATTAGCAGCAACAACAACAATAACAGCAACAGCAGCAATAATAATAATAGCAACAACAGCGGCAACAAAGTCAAACAATGTCACCAATGCCGGCCAATAACCATAAACGCCAACGACAGTGACATCCATAGCCAGCAATAATAACAACAACGACAACAACAACAACAACAAAGCGAATAAGTAAACGGTCGAGCAACCACTCAAGACTGGTGCGGATGCGAATGTGAGTGAGGGTGAGGGCATGAGTGCGGCTGCGGGTGCGGTTGCAGACAAGAAAAGCAAGCGTAGCAACTAAAAGAAGGTTAACAATTTGGTTATTATGTTGTCTGCAATTAAGGTGCGCCCTCAACAGCACAGCACACGTTTCAATCCGACTCCACTCCGCTCCATTCCACCAAACACCACAACTCACCACGGCTCGACTCGACTCGACTCGCCACGACTCGCCTCAACCTGACTGGCTCGAACTGAGAAGAAGCGCAGCGCCAAAGCTACTGGCCAGCACGAGCCGAGATGTGTGACAGAGACGGAGCATGCCTTCAAGTGCTGCTCAGGTTCGCTATTAGTTGTGCCGTGTTTGGCATTTGCCAAACCGGATTCACACTTAACGAAGCGTCTAACAAAAGTTTAGATTTCTTTGCTCTTCCCTTTTGTTACTCGCATTTCTGCATGCTGCCGGCATTCACGTTTACTATTTTCCTAGCTCGGCGGTACGATGTGCTACGCTGCACTGAACGAAATGACAGCTGACAGGTGTAAATAAAATATAAAGTGTGCCTTCAATATTTCCAATCTGAATGATTAAAATTTTTAAGCAAACATATAGCTGATGTCTAGAATTCATGTGCTTGAAGATCGTCTTGATTTAACAATTTAATAAACTTATTCAGCTAACTGTTTAAGCATTCAACAATTGTCCTCTATATTTTTATTGGCTGTCATTACATTTGCAATCTCAATGTTCTCAGCTGCTGCTCTACATGAAAAATATTTTTAGGTATTTCCAGACTATTCTCAAAAAATATCACAATTGCTTAGTGACTTTTCAGCCAAGCCTAACTGAGCGGACATCTGCCTGTCGCACATAATTGTAGACTAATGACTTTTGTTCCAGTTGTGTAGGCTTTTGTACCTCCAAGTGGAATCCAAAAAATAACCACTTAATGAAGTAACTACTCGAGTATGTCTTGATATGACCTTACCTTTTATTTCTACATGTGTTAAGAGAATTTTATGGTGTCTACTTATGTACATACATACATCCATAAGCTGCTCTCCGTAGAAAGGATCTGCCGATTAATGTTGAATTTACTTTACAGTCTGCCTCACAGCAGAAGACATTCACGCCAAGCGCAATCATAATTTCTCACTGTGTTGTTTTTGTTGTCGTTCCTTATTGTTATGCCTTTTACCTTTTTTCTGACAATTGGCTTTTGTTGTTGTTTGCCATTGCCATAAAGTTACAGCGTGCCAACAAAAAACACAACGATAGCAAATGATAAGAAATTTAATTTGTAATTAATAGCAATTACAGCATCAATAGCAACAACAAAAGCAGCAGCCATGAAGTATAAGCAACGTAGAAGCAACCGCAACAGCAACGATAGCAACAGGACGCATAAAGCGCCATGACAGCGATAACAACAACAATAATAATAACAACAACCACAGCAGTTCTAAGTATGGCACTCATTTGGCTTGTGGGGTTTTTCTTTCTCATTTTTGGCTTTGCTGCTTTTTGACGCTTATGTTAGTTGTTGTTATTGCTACTGTTGTTGTTGCTATTGGCAGGTTGGGCACTAATAAAAATTTTACACTAGTTTTTATTTACTTCGTTTTTTCTATTAATGCTCTATTTTTTTTTTTTCTTTTTATAGTCCACAACTTTGACAATCAGTTACACACTTTATTAGTTTCCAATGCCTGTGACGTTTTACGATTATCGTGACATCGTAGCCACGCCGTGCGTTGTTGCGTGTTGTTGTTGTTGGCCGTACTGTACTCATTGTTGTTGACGTCCTTTATGTAAATTAAATACGGGTTTCACGCTTTTGATGTTGGCTTTGCCACATTCGTCTGTTTTTGTTCGCCACGTACACTCCCACGTCGGTGGTCCGCAGTCGCTTTGACTGTGCGGCAAATTGTGCTGCCAACAAGTGAAAGCCTTCAATCAATGTCGACTTTCAGGCGCAGTGGGCCTCGTATGTGCATGAGTGTGAGTGCGTGTGTGTGTGTGTGTGCTTTCTTTAGTAAAGTTCGTTTTTCTTTTAAGGTTTTCATTTGTTTTTGTTCTCCATTCCTTTTTTTTTTTTTGTTTTCCTATTAATGTAAGCATTGACGACTCGCTGACTGAGTGACTGACTGAATGAGTAACTGAGTGACTAAGCGAGTGAGCGAATGAGTGAGTAAGTGAGTGACTTTGCTGACTGATGATGTCGGCGCGCCATGACACACCTCGTTCTTTGATTTGTCGCTCTTTGGCTTTTATTTTGTTTTTTATATTTTTTTTTTTTTAACCTTCTATTTTCTTTTTTTGTTTATTATTGTTTTTTTCTGCTTGTGCTTCAACTGTTTATCGTCGGCTAGGTCTGCTTTGTTTCGGCAGTCATGCCTTCGTGCGTTACTTGGGCCATTGGCGCACCTTTGTTTGCGACGTTCATTTAGTCCTTCAGACGCTCATTCGTCCGTTTGTCCGCTTGGCTAATGGCAAATGCCATTTCAATTACTGCAATAGTAAAACTTTACGCTACACGTTTTCATTTCATTTCCTTCATGTTTTTACCCATTCTCTTAATTTTTATTTATTTGTTTCGCTTTTCACTCTTTCACTTAACTAGTTTTCGCTACGTTACTCATACGCCGCATGTGCATATAACCGACACCATCGTCATTGCTCGACTTAGTACTTAGTAAACTTTTTCGTTCGCTTAAGTCATGTGAAAATGCAGTGAATTCAATAAGCGTTGCACACCCATCATATTGCTCTTTGTTTTTCTTTTTTTTTTTTGTTTTCTCCTGTTCTTAATTTATTTAGCGTACAGTGGATAACTAAGAATTACATTGGACTTTATGTGGGCACAAGGATCGTGCTTAGCTGCTGACTTCTCACTTAACTGTAATAAGTGCAAAGCTAAGCCTTGACTTCTAGTAGTTGTTGTGCCAATTAAGACGAAGATGAATAAGAAGCACATTGATTCCGCATGGCTTAGACAAGAAGATAACGTAATTGCCATACTTAAGATAAAATATCACATGCTTTGTTGAGTCCGGCTGAGACAGCTTCAATTAAGCTGCCATATTTACTGCCGAAGTGTTTCAGGTCTAGATCTCGAATCTTGTTGATTCGCTTCAATTCACACAGTCAAAAGCTAAATCACACATTTACACGCATCTTGAGATGAACGTTGATCAATTCGGCAATGCTTTAGCAAATAGACAGGTCTTCCCTTTCTTTAAGTGCATGAGAGTTTTTGAAAAGCCATATATTTAAAATATGGCTACCGAAGCTGGTAATCCCAAAGCACAACTAACGAAATTTCAGCATTCTGCCAACCAAATTTGTTTGCCAAATTACTTCCGCAACTTGCCTAAAACTGAATATTAATATTTAAAAACAAAAAAGCCAATGCATATTTTAGAACATTTTCTGCTCACTTTATACTATAAAATGTTAATTTAGTTTTACTGTAGCAACTTAAATAATGCATAGTTAGACTTATTATTGTTGCATGTTGTTCTGCGCATAGTTTCACTCTCCGACTGTCAATGCGTCAACGAAATAAAAAAAATATTACTCATAAATAAATAAATCACAAAAAAAATGAAATATGAAAAAAGAAAACGGAACACGGAAGGAAAAGGCAATGCCAGCGAAAGAACTTCCCGCCTGCGCCGCCTTTTCATGAAGTTAAAGTTTCACGTCGTGTGAAGTTTTAGCAGTTGAAGTGTTTGGCTAACACTTAAAAGATTTTGTGTAAAATATGCCAAGATTTTTGCTTATGTGATACCCGCTGCTGCTGCTCCTGGCCCGTCTCCTCGCCCTACGTTCCTTGCTAACATGTGTAAGTTCAGTTCTGCAAATATTCGTACATCGTCGGCGCGTATTTTGGCGTTCCATTGTAGTTCTTGAGTAGCTTGAGCTGCCAGCCGAACACCTGTCAAAAGTTACAATTGTTTCTTGTATGCTGTTTGTTGTTTTTGTCGTTGCTGTTTGTTGTTGTTTTTGTTGTTGTTGTTGTTGTTTAATACAGTTGCGCTTATTGTTTTTGCGTTAATATTTAAGCAATCCTTGCTGTGCTCACTGCCATCGCTGCTGCTGCTGCCATTGCTGGCGCGTCTCTTGTTCTCCTTGTCAATATGCGACTTCTCGCTGAGGACGCGACATGTGCAGCCAATCTTATGCTTCGCTGTTTTGCCGCGTCTACTCTTGCACGGCGGTATTTTTTATTTTGCGCGTCTTCGTATGTATTGACTTAACTTGCTGTCATGTCTGCGTTGTTGATTATTTTTTTTTTGTTTAGTTTTATTTTGTTTTGTTTTTTATTGACATTTTTGTTGGCTGTCAATTTTTGGTTATTTTTGTTTTCGTTTTTGTTCTTGCTGTTTGCCTTGTTATTAGCAGACAAACAAATATACTTACCCAATAGCAGACAACAAAAACATAAACATGTTATATAAATATAAATAGCAAAGAAGCAGCAAAACAATAACAACAACAACACCAACAATGCATATACATATAAATGTTTAGTGATTTTTATGTCAAAATGAATTTATGCGCATACGTAAAGCAATCGCAGCGCCCGCCCACTGCGGCTCACTCAGCGACGGTACGCATAGTTAGCGTATGGCATACATTGGCCCTCATACTTAGACATACGCGTATAAACACATAAATTACTTATAAGCGACACGCAAGTAAGTTTTCGACTGTCGATCTATTTTTAGTGCAACTCAACGACGACACTCACTTGACTTATTGTCCTATAGTTGAACGCGCCAGCGAAAGTAGAAAGTAACAGCAGCCCGCGTACCCAATTACCCACCAGCCAAACGACCCAGCTACCCAACAACCCTCTGACCCACCGACCAAGCGACCAAACGATATACGGCAAACACAAGCCAGTGTAGCAAATTTATGGAATAATGTTAAATAATACTTAAAAATGCCAAACAGCAAAGAAAGCAATATAAAATCATAGTAATTATAAAAAAGCTGGATAAGAAAAAAAAACACAAAAAAAAACAAATAACAAAAGTATAAATTAAATGCCTGGTGAAAAGTGCAGCAAGACCAAATAAAACCGACGAATGAACGCAGTAACGTGCATACGTAAAAAAGGAACAGTAACGAAGCAGAAACAGTCACAAATAACAAAAAAAAAAAAAAAGAAAAGAAGAAAAAAAAATGAAACTCCTAACCAACTGTGCTCATTCGCTGGTTCAACATGAGCAGCATCAGCGGCAGCAGCAAACCCAACAACAACATTAAGAAGAAGAAGAAGAGCAAAAACAATAACGATAACGTTAATAAACATACAAACTTACGAAGGAGCGACAGCAATGAGCAGCTTTTTAAGTTTTGTGCACCATTTCCACTTAGACTAATTAACTGTGCCGTCACTTGATATTATCCTGACTCGTCCTCGTGGACCTCGTCCGACTTGAACGTTGTCGTTGTCGTTGTCGTTGTCATCGCCGTTGTCGTCATTGCCCCATACACACGAGCACTGTCCCATGCCAAGTACGTTTTTGTGGCTCTCGGCGCAACTGCCAACTGCTGACTGCTCCGTCAACGCTATGCACACGACGCCACGCCAAACTGCCGCACAATGTTGCTCCCAATGGCCAAAGTTGCTGCTGCTGCTGCTGCTGTTTCTGCTCCTGTTGATGACCAACCACAGTAGCATCAGCCACAGAGGCAGCAGCGAGCGAGTGGCGCTTAACTTTTCAATGTTTATACTTTGGTCACTTTGGTCACTTTGCTCCCAAGTAACCAAAATCAAATGAACACAAAAAAAAAAAAAACAAAAAACACCGCACAGGCGCGCATACAATTGGCTGCAGCTGCATGTTGTCGTTGTTGCTGTTGTTACTTTTTGGCAGAAATGAACTTGAATGAGTCCAAAAGTGCATTGCAATGTGAAGTAATGCCATGCAACTGTTTGCCGCAGCCACCTGAAGTTATTTTGGCTGCTGCTCTTGCCGTTGTTGTCATTATTCTTGTTGCTGCTCTTCCTCTCTTTTTCTTTCTTGACGATTTCGATACCACACAGCAGCGCATGCATTGCTGCTTCCATCTGCAGGCATGCTTTGTAACAAATTAGCCATGAGTTTGTCTGCACATTAAGAAATTATCTGTACTAATTGTGGAGTTGCCAGACCGCCAACGAATGCATCCTCAACTAATAGTTGCATGTGTCTTTATTATTTGTTATATGCACTCGAGATTGACGCGGCGGAAGGAACGGTCGATTTGTCGATGGTATCGAAGAATGTAAGGACGCCTGTGTTCACTAATAACTTCAGACTAGATCGGCATACTAGGTATTCTATATAAATAAAAGGGCAAGCACTGAAATTCTAATGTGTGTTTTACTAACAATTACTATAGGGAGTTCAGACAAATCCAATCCGAACTATTCAGGGTATTACTGTAAAAGTCGGAAAGACACAGCGTAAAATTAGTAACGTTAGGTGAAACAAAAAACAATTCTCGCATTCGTTACCTTTCAGGGCTTACATCGTCAAGCTGCTGACCTCTTGCTTCGCTGTTGTAGCACTGACCTGCATTACAGTTGCTCGGCCATTGTTAGCCAAATGAGTGGAATGTCGTCAGCACACGACAACATGGACAAAAATGAGTTTGAAAACAAGAAAAGCTAAAACAACAACAACAACAAGTACACGTACAATATGAATAACAACTTAACAAACAACAAGCAATAAACAACCCCAACTGCTACACAGTTTTTCTGTGGTTATGCTTTTCCCTCTGCACTTTGTACAGCCAAATGCGAAACACTCGGTTAAAAGTGACGCTGACAATTTCACACCTCACACACCTTACTCTAGAAATTGTGCTGTAGCTTATAATATTGCATGAAACAGAATTTGCACATATGATGCGCATTGTAGGAGTATGCAGCCTGCAGCGATTGTGTAAATTAACAAATAGTTTTATGTTAAGTTGCCGAAGTTCGGCGCATTGGCTCAAAAACTAATAAGGCAGTGCATAGAGGCAAAGGAAGACAAAGGCTGGCAAGGGAAGGCGCCGCAACAGAAGATGCATGCCACGTACCAGCTAATGCAGGAATTCCTTAGCTTGGCATGTCTACCCCTGTGCCCCTGTGCCACTTTGCCGCTGAGCCTGCGTAACAGTATGACAAACAGTAGCTATGAGTGCATAAAGCATTTAACACTGTGCTGCAAGGTATGAGTACAAGTGAAACAACAGAAACGAAAAGCAAAAAAAAAAAACCCAAATGCACACAAAGCTGAAGAAATAATGACAAGAAGCCACTGTAACAAGAACAACTGTTACAACAACAATGACAACAACAATAGCAACAAGAAAGTTTAGCATAGCATAGCAGAGAGAGCCGAACAATAGAGCAACACAGACGAGGCAGTCGACATAGTCAGTAGACACAGTCAGTAGACACAGTCGACAGTGGAAACAAATCAGTGTCAACTGAAAATTTACGCTCAAAGCTGACATTCTCATCCTGTCACGGCACGCAGGCGTGCAAGCCGATGCAGCTGCAACGAGCGATGACTGTGCGTGATGGCAGTGCACTTGGCACGGCACAACACGACACGACACGACAATGGCTCACAGACACACGCACATCCAGGCCAGTGGAGTTCCGTCAGTCCCGTCAGCACACGGGGCGGCGCTTAGTGATGTGGCGATGTGACGCGTGTTCAATTGAGGGTATCGTTAGCTCTCAGAACAGGCCTAAGTTAGTATTGACACTTACACCTTACAGTGCAGGCTAAATCAATGTGTCATGCTCTTTCGCTCGGCTTGCCGCTCCAGCAAAACACACCTCATACGAGTATGTTATATCAAAACACATGTAAAAGTTTATGTCATTGCCATGTCACGCTTTGCTTAACGTTGTTCCTCATTTTTCCATAATGAATTGATCGGCTCTAGCGTTCATCTGCAATATGCATGTGTATATATGAAGCGTTTAACTGATTATTAATTTGTTACCGAACTGCTGTCAGTGCATTTCGTTATTGCTGATTATTATTGACTTCTGTTCACTTGCACTGAAATTGTGCAGAGGTTGGCCAGAGCTGCTGATGATTTTTTTCACATCCTGGCGTTTTTATCTTGCCATATGCTTAACACTTGAACGTATATTTCACTCTAAGCTCAATGTTGGCAGCGCAAGTCAACGTTGTCTCAAAATTCAATTGCAGCACTTAACTTTGCTGCTTATCTTATCTATTCGCTACACAGACTGCGCACAGTAGTCACTTAACAAGAGCGATTTAGCTTGGCATATCGCAACATCGCTGGCAAGCGTTGCAAGTTGAGCATGTGAAGCCAAGCAGGGGCATGTTGCGAACTGAAGCTACTCACATACGCAGCATTGGACAAATGTCGAGCAGCAAATGCACTTGTTTACAGAGCATGGCCACAAGCTGCCAGAGCTTTTGAAATTGTGCGGCAGCAATAACGAACTGTGTAAATAAACAAAGGTACCCACATATAGCCAGCAAAGCCAGAACAAGCCAGAACAAGCCAGGCCAGGCCAGGTGAAGCCAGGAAACTGTTACAGCGTTCCACACTGTCACTTGCTGCCTTAAATTTATGCGCTCTGCATTAGTCAAAAACAAATAAATAAGTAACAAAAACAACAAAAAAAGCAGATGAAAACAGCAAAGTAATAACAAGAAACAAAAAAAGAAACAGAAAGAAAACGAAGCGACTACGTAAAATAAATAAACTCTCAACAATACGAGTTCAAGCGATGAGTAAGGTGCTGCACTTTAAATTTAACGCACTTGGCCAAAAGCAAAGGAGAGCCAAAACGAAAATGAAAAGACAATAACAAACCGTTCTAATTTCCCAGCGAGATGTAACAAAGGTGCAAACATAACGAAATCGAAAATGTGCCAAAATAAAAGAAAACGAGCCAAATACTAAAATCAACTGAGTTAAGGCATTTGCACAAACTAAGAACGTTACAGCACAGCCACTGTGTGTGTGTTTAGACATGCCAGCAGAGCACACCCCGACCCGGCCTAGCACCGGCCTAGGGCAGCAGCTACAGCGGCGCACTTAGCCACGTCCATCTGCAGTACAGTGCTCAGCGCAGCTCAGCTCATGTGTCGGTTAGTTGTTATGCAATGAATAATAGGCACCCATCGATTTCTGCTCACAAAAATAAATGCCATTGAGCTCATTTATCACTCACTCAGGCAGTCAAGCAGTCAGGCAGCCCGGCTGGCAGGGAGTCAGGCGGCCAGGATGGCAGGCAACATTCGGGCAGTTAACTGCGCTTTTGCGCTGCCATGGCCAAACTTAAGTTTGTGGCGAAAATGAAAACGATTTCAGCACTTTGCCACACGAACTTGAAAGTTGCCAGCAGTTGGCTTAAGCCGAAGATGAGGAAGAAGCGAACACAACAACCACAGCAGCAACAACGACAACAGCCATTCGACAACGAAATCGAAACCGAATCCGACACCGAAAACTGAAACCGAAGCGGCTAATGCGCTTTGGCTGCTAATCTATGCCATGGCATATGTCGGCTGCTTAGCGCGCCGCTGCCGCATGCCGTCTATTTATTTCGGTGTTTTTGTTCTTCTTCTCGTTGTTGTTGTTATTATTGTTATTGTTGTTGAAAAATATTTCTAGGCCATGTCACGCTGTAATCGCGCCGCCGACGACGCTAATGACGACGATTTGAAAGTAAATTTCAATTGCAACTCCCACTCCCCCTTGTGCGCCAGTTTGCTGTCTGCCTTTTGAGCTTGTGGCCTTTTCGCCCTTGCTGCCTTGTCTGCGCGTTTGCTTGACTGCCTGACAGTCGCTGGCCGACATGCGATTCGCCAAGTGGCATTCAATTGCATACTTCAAGACCTCGTGCAGTTCTGCTTCCAGTCAGGATAATTGTTCAATTCTTACGATTTTTTTTGTACACATTTTATTTATTTGCCATGTTTCATATGTTTCGTCTCTTTGGTCTATTTGGTCTATTTGCTCTGTTTGCCTGGAAATGCATTTTTCATGTTAACACATTTGTTTATTTATTCGCAATTTGAAAAGTTGTTTACATTATTTGCTTCCCTTCACAATCGAGCACACACACTCACATGCACACACACACAGGCCATGCATGTATATTTGGTTATGTATTCTATTAAATTTGGCCAACGAAGCATGTCTGCCCGGGCACTTTCCATATTAGTCAAAGTTAGTCGCAAACGTTTGTCCGTTTTATTTGTTTGTCTGATTGTGTGTGTGGGTGTGTGTGCGATATGTTGTATGCAATCGACTTACTTTAAATTTTATACATTTCTCAAGCGCAAGTAACGAACCACAACGCAGCACATCACACCATCCCAGGGTATCGCCACACTAAACCAAACAAGACCAGACCAGATCACAACGTAGCGTACCACATGGCAGCAGCTAAAGTCATCATTTGATAATACCTTTGGGCTCTCCTTGTTGCGCTTTCTTATTTGCCAGATTCATTTTCCTAACGGTCGTTTTCCCACTCTCTCTCTCTCTCTCTCTCTGTCAGTCACTCACTCTCTCTTTCTGACGTCAACACACACATCATGACCATCGTCAACATAACTTTCACTGCTTATACAAGCCGCAACCCTTGCCAAAATAAAAAAAATATAAATGAAAGGCAACCGACTCGGTTTTCTTCAGACGTTTTGCCAACATATTTGGACACATGTTTTGCATGCAAACGCTTCTTACATTGAAGTCTTCGTTTGTCATGCCGGAAGTTGAACATTTTCTCTTGCAAATTTACTCCCTGCATTTTTTTCTTTCCTTTTTTTTTTTTTTGTTTGAACTCTTACACTTTTCTCTTTAAGGCGCAGCTGGCCCAAGTCAAAGTCAATTCAACGTTACATTATGTAGAAGCCTGCAAGTTGCTAGTCTAAGTAAACACGTGCATGCGTTCACTGTGCGCGTTAGCAAGCGGTCAAGCAGGCAGACGCACAGCGAGGCGAGCAGGCGGATGGGCAGGCAGGCGGGGAGACGATCAACTCGTGTCGTGCCGACTGTTGTTGCCACATTTGCAATGCGCTGCAATGCCGGCAGTTGATGCATCTTACACTGCTTAAATTACGACAGACAACTGTCTGCGCTGATGCATTGGCTCGAAGCAAAGTGCCGAAGTAATACTCTGCGTATACGTAATGTTTTGCATATTGTTCTGCATTAATATTACGCATACGCCATGTATGGTGAGATAAAAATAGAAAAAACAACCGCAAAAAGCAATTAAATACCAAAGAAAACATTCAACGCTAACATACACAAACACGTGCGGAAAAGCAGTCAAATTTTGTCTCATTAAACAAACTAAAAACTTTTAATTTTAATTTAAAAACTTTTGCATTGCTTTTTATGCTGTCGCTGTTGTTGTTGTTGTTGTTGTTTGTATTTCGACATGAATTCAGCAAACGGGCAAAATTAGTTGGCAAAAGTACGAGCAAAGTCTACGTACATATAAAGACAAAGAAATGCGCAACAGCATCACAGCACACGTACAACACGAACAACTCCAGCACGGACTGGCTGCCAACGCGGGCTGTGATGACTGTGCTAGCTATGCTGACTGCGCTGGCATGTGTGTGCAATTGTTGCTTCGACTTTCTAGAAAATCAAAGTCCAAATAGGTTTTGTGGCATTTGCCCAGACATTTGCGGTTTTTCGAACGTTTCCCTAACGCTTTCGCACAAACTAAACGAAATTAGGTTATAAAAACAAATTTAAAGTGACCCGCATAAAGGTTTGCACACACACACACACACACACACCACATCACCAAGCTAACACAGTCATACGCACTCGTGCACATGTACGCCAATTTACACTATCAATAAAATCACACACTCACTCACACACACACACACGCAAACCTAAACCCAAACTCAACACTCAACCGCAGTCAAACACGGCCAACGCCAACCCACCCTAGCCGAGCACTGTAATAAGCTGAAACTTTATACGCCTGCACTACGTGGCTTTGCTTTGCTTTTCTCTGCTCTGCTTTATGCGCACCTTACATGACTAGCCTGCAGTCGACTCTGTACACCCACACTCCCGCCCACTGACGGGCTTAGCAGGTTTTTATTTTTTATTGCACATGTCTAATGTGGCTAAATGTAAGTGTCGAAGGCGTTAGCTCGAAATGTGGGCACAAAATAAAAAAGAATACCAAATGCTACCCTTAATACAAACCATGTGGTCACCCACATGCCCCACATTCCCATGCTATAAATACATTAACGTGGGACTGCTGAGTGATCCTTATGCAACTGCATGCCATGGGTCGAAACTGTTTCCATGCCAATTTATTCTATGCCATTCTATTTTCTGCTTTTCTATACTAGTCCAGGCATGCCAACTGCCATAAGTCGTGCATGTACAGCAACAATTTAATTACATGCCAAGTTAGCTAATTTGCTGCTCTATTATGTAATGATTTGCTGCCTAGCAAATAGCAATCGTCATCACACAGTTGCCGCTTGTCCCAACAGATTAAGGCGTGTTGCAAGGTTTTCCATCATTTATAATAGGATTTAAGTATCCCTTGCTACTTATTGTCCTGCAAAAGGATTTTTCTATTATGTTTAAATATAAGAAATTCTTAGCCTCATGAAGTTTAAAAAATCCTAAACCAACTGCTGGAGCTGTCGCTCAACGCAATCGTAAGTTTCTACATTGTCTAGTAATTGATCAATTGTCAATAGTCAACTAGTTAATGCCCAGCATGCGCTGCCAATTAAAAATCAAGTATAAACATTCCACAACATATAAATAATAACTTCCAAAATATTACCACTAATTCTATTTTTATCATAATAGTTTTTATTAATTTTTATTTTATGAAGTTAACATGGATGATACAGTCATGACATAAAAGGACATTTGGGTTGTTTGGCTTGTAAAATGCTACAAGTTTCTATAATCGTTGAGTAAACTCGTATCACAACTTTTTTCAAGTCCATTAAAATCTTATCCTGTAAACGGAGACATTCCTTGCGGGTTGAACATGGCTAAGCAGGCTGCCACGTGTCAATCTAAATAACGCGTGGGCAGAATTTAAAGTGAACTAACCGTAATCGCGATTGTCTTGTCGTTGTGGTTTGATGACATTTCTCTATCGACTGGTCTAGACTATGATGAAGCACATCTGTCAATTAGCACCGTAGTTTATTGCCTATTGAAATAAGTAATTGTATATGCTCACAAGACGACGCCTGTTGTTAGGACAATATGTCCTTGGCCAGCTGGCTAACCGTTTTTTCGCATTAAAGAGACATGAACCGCACCGCACTGCTATTTTATTGGGGTTTTCTATGTGTGTGTGTGTGTGTTTTTTTTTTTCATTTCTTCTTTTATTGGTTTTAAATGGCCACAAAATAAACGAAATTAAAAGCAAATTCTTAAATTTCAACAACTTAAGTAGCGAGACAAACTGCTTCGCCCTGGCAAATACGAAAAACAGAAGCGCACAGAGGCAGCCACACAACTGCGACAAGTTAAATTAGGCAAAAGTCAAACAAGTAATTGACGTCGCATGAAAATATTCAACTGAGACTGTGGACTGTGACAGAGTCTGAAACAGAAACAAAATCAGACACAGAATCAGAGTCGGAGTCTGAGTCAGAACCGGAGGCATCTGTGGCTATGTGTGTGTGTGTGTGTGTGTGTGTGTGCCTGAATTAACTAAGCCAAACGCAACTCGACACAAACACGACTCGGCAACTGATTGACTCAGCAGAACGACTGACTGCCTAAAAGTATGCAAGCATTTTGCTTTGCGCCGTGCTGCCGGGCTGTCTGCCCCATGTCTGGCTTCTGTTTGCTGCCGTGTGTAGGTTTCAAACTTCTTGCTGTGCCGTTTCTTTATTTCTTCTTTTTGGTTTCGCTTCTTTTCTTTTTTATTTTTATTTTTTATTTGCTACACACAAAAATTGAAACATGTCAAACGTTGTTAAAAGGAGAATACTTTTGTTAGACAAATTTCCGTTTAATTGGTTTTCTTTATATGCATTCATCAGCCGCACTTGAAACGCTTTATTTGCAGCAATTAAAAGACGAATCAGGTTTGTTTCTTTTACATTTTTTTTTTTTGTATGTTTTGTTTTTAAATTATTAAAATATTAAACAATATTTAAAAATGCATGAGCACGCACGCATGTCAGCATTAAAACTGACCACAAGTGTTAATTGTCGAAGTCAAATGCACACAAGCCAATAAAAACAAAAAGGAAAAAAACAAACGGAAAAAAATATTTAAAAAAATTAGCAACCAAATTTACAAAAGCAGCATCGAAGCAGCAAAGTATCGTACGACTGAGCACGCTATGACGTTGACAGCTGCAGCAGAAAAAAGAAACAACTTTCCTTGTTTGCAAATCGACAGCAGAAACAGAAAAAGCGAACGCGGCGACTCTACATGGGCAAATGAAGCTTTCGACTTTCGACACAAGGTCAAAGCGTCACTGACGCTTGCAGCGGCGCTGGCACAGCTGGATACAAATGTGAGCCAGCACGCAATGCGCCCGCCGCCAATCCCATACTCAGCACAGAATCGCCTGCAGCCAACAGCGTCCCCACCAGCACCCGGCCCAACTCCGGCAACGACACTGCCTATGCAGCACGCACTCGGCACTGAAGCACAGCAGCTACTTTGACACGCAGACGGACGCGCAGTCGGTCAGTGGCTGGTGGGTTGCTGGTGAGTTGCTGGGTTACTGGGTTGCTAGGTTGCTAGGTTTACTCGCTTGGTCATTGAGTCGTGCAGTGTTTCAGTTGTTTAGTTATTCGGTCGATTGGACGCTTAATCGCTTGGCTAGTTGGTCTGCGTGTTGTGAGTGTTTATAAGTGACCGAGTGAATTGTCAGCTTAATCACTCGTTTTGTGTCGGCAATTACCGTTATGACCCTGACAATAACAAAAAACAAGCAGCAACTACAACAACATCGAACCAGACTGATGATGCCTACTCCAACAGACAGACAACGATACGGATACGCATTCAGTATGTGCATATGTATGGATGTGTTATAGCTAACAAACAACAACAACAACGACAACAGTGCCAGCCACACACACACACACTTCAACGAGTCGTCGAGTCGACAATTGACTACCAAGAGTCAAAGCAGTCAAAGTGCCACACAACGTTCACATGCCAGGCGAAATTTTCTTGTTTTGTTGCCGTTTTTTTTTTTTTGTTTTATTTCTGTTTTTTTTTTTGTTATTTCCTTTTTTCATTATCATTTGCAATCACTCCAATTTGTTGTTTTTGTTGATTTTGCTTTTGTTTCGCCTGTTTTTGCGATTATCAACGTATGCCCATACACAAAAAGCATGATTATAGCCGCCTGACATGATACTCAACACACAGTAGGCGAACAAATATAGAACGGCAGACGCCATGACAGAATGACCAGTCGTGACTGACGTTGGGCCCACTGACCGACTCTTGGCATAATAACAGCCGACAACCGGCAGCCGACAACACAGGCCACATTGGCAGCATCAATTTGGACGTCACCTGTCGAACAAGGCTCTTCCTCGTCGTCGGCTGTCCTGTAGAAATATTCGGCAATAAAATATTCCGCTGCCACCACGCGCACGAATCAATGTACGATTCATCTTGCATAGCAGCCACATACACGCGTACATACAAGGTGATTTCCAAAGTAAACAGGACTTTTAAAAAAAAGACAGAATAAATAGTTTTTTCGGCAAAATCAATTTATTTTATTCAAAATAGTCTCCTTCTGCTTTAATACAGCGTTTTGCACGGTCCAAAAGCATGTCGAACGAGTGTTTTAGCTCGTTGCCCGGTATGGCCGCCAGTATGCCGGTGCAAGCCTTTTGAATGGCCTCTACGTCTGCATAACGCTTTCCTTTCATCGGCAAATGCATTTTTCCGAAAAGGTAGAAGTCGCACGGTGCCATATCAGGTGAATACGGGGAGTGGTTGATGGTTAAAATGTGATTTTTGGTCAAATAGTCGGACACAAGCGTCGATCGATGAGACGGCGCATTATCGTGCAACAAACGCCAACTTCCATCTTCGCGATATTCGGGCCGAACACGTCGAATACGGCGCACCAAACGCTTCAAAACTCCAAGGTAGAATACCGCATTAACGTTTTGGCCGGGTGGAACAAATTCTTTGTGGACAATACCCTTGGAATCATAAAAACAAATCAGCATTGTCTTCACTTTTGACTTCTCCAGGCGCGATTTTTTGGGTTTCGGCTCGTCCGGCGCCTTCCATTCAGCACTCTGGCGTTTCGTTTCGGGATCATATTGAAAACACCACGTTTCGTCTCCAGTCACAATCTTGTAAAGGAAGTCCGGGTCTTTTTTTGCCTCTTTAATGATGTCCTTCGAATGTTGAATTCTGAGCAATTTTTGGACGTCAGTCAATTTGTGCGGAACAAACCGTGCACACACCTTTTGTAAGCCCAAATGTTCGGTCAAAATGCGATAAATCGATGTTTTGGAGATGTTCAATTCTATTTCCATGAATTTCAATGATGATTTCGGCTGATTTTTTATGAATTCACGCACAGTTTCGATGGAATTTTCGGTGATCACGGATTTTGGTTGGCCCACATGTTCATCGTCATTTATGTCCTCACGACCACTTTGAAAACGTTGAAACCACTCGTGCACTCTGCTACGGGATAGGCAATCATCGCCATAAACTTGTTTCATCAATTGAAACGTTTCGGTAAAAGTTTTACCAATTTTAAAACAAAATTTTATGTTGGCTCTTTGTTCGAAGCTCATTTTCGCACCGATGACAAAAACATACTGACACTTAAAACGCAATAACCTCACTTCCAATAGATGAAATGTCATGAAATTTTTACTGGAAGTCGATAAACGATAGCAGATTCTAACGCACCAGTTGACATATAGATGGCGCCACTAGAGGGCGCTAGATTCAAAAAGTCCTGTTTACTTTCGAACTCACCTTGTATATACAGTTATGTATTTACCGAGAATATATTCAGAAAACTATACATGTCCATACGGGTCCGGCACTTAGGCAAGCTTGCACAAACATTGCATACTTTCAGGCCGATGCCGCAGGCCTTTGCATTTGTGCATGACGCGGTGTGCGTGCGTTGTGGCATTAGTGTAAGTGTTCTTAATGTTTTTGCCTCATGACAAATTAACCATACAAATTGTCGTTGATAACACTAAAATTATTTATCGCTCATTAGGCACACGCAGTTGCCGGCGCGACTGCGGGTGCGGTGTGGCTGAGATACTCTTGCCTTGTTGAAACCCAAGCAGTTTCAGTAAAATGTTTAATTGAATGACGGTTTCCGTTTCTTAACCAAGGACTCAAACCAAACTCTCCTCTGCCTCAGCAAACATATCTGCATTAACTGCATATAGATTTGATCAGGCTCAAAATTAATATGCATGAAAAAACGTCATCAATCACACCGTAAATACTTTCAAGTAGTTTTCTTTTCAAAACTCATCAACAGCATAATCATACAAGCCAAATTCTTCCTATTCGGCTGTAATTAGCTTCTTAAATAAATTAAGCCAAAAACACATATCAAATGCTAAGCTAACAAAAATATTCACAGCTGCCAAAAACGTTTAGGAAGGCATATTAGGGCTTTTAGAAAACTCAGCAGGCACACACACACACCGAGTCTGGCGTTATCAAATTGATTGTTATGCAAATTAATGCAGCAAGCCGTGACTTTTTGCAACGAACAACAACAACGACAACAACAGCAAAGGCAAATTGCCACCGTTCAGTCATAACTGAAATGTGCAGAAATTAGAGACTAAATGAATCGTAAGTAATCTGCGCAACATATGCAGCTACAAAATTGCCAAAAGTAAACTTCAAACATATTAAAAACCAAAAAAGCAGAATAAGAAAAAAAAAATAAAAAAAACAACAAAAAATAGAAAGGATTGAACTGAAATAGCCAACAAAGTATGCACATTAGCAATGCAAAAAAGCCGCACACACATGCACACACTCACTCGCACACCCAACTCCAATAAAGGCGACAGCGCAGACTCACGCAAGCTGCCAATAACCAGGAGCCAACAGCCCTCCGCCAGCAGTAAGCCACTCCAGCCATGGGTAATCGGTAGTCGGTTTTCATTTATTAGCAAACTTTTGCGCAAATCAATGGAACCATTTTATTATGCCGCATTTGCTTGATTTTTATACTATGCGCTTTTTCCGCACATTTTTATTTTTATTTTTTTTTTGTTTTATTTATGTGCTTTACTTCAGCTTTGACTGCTTAATGGACTTTATGTGCACCCAACAATTAAATGGAATTAAGTTTGCAACTAAGAGACGCACGAAAAACTACTGCGCTGATGATGATGATGATGATGAGGATGATGATGATGATGATGATGATGTTCATAATGATATAAAAAGGCTACGACAAATGTAGCTTAAATTTCATTTAAGTGGCAACTTTAGCTTATGAACTGCAGCGTCCCACACCGAAATGTGCAACACACACCACACCACACCAGAGTTTACACACACCCGAGCAGCGACACTCGCATGCCGGGGCAATCTAAGTAAGTAACTCGAAGTGGCCAAAAATGCGCTCAATTCCCCTACTGTGCGGCTGTTGTTCTTGTTTTTTGCTTCCTTTTTTTGATTGTTTTTTGTATTTTATTCAGTTTTTGTGTGCTTGTGTGTGTTGGCCAAGTTTCACTCGTGGCTAACTGTTCAATAATAATTAATCGTCGTTTTGTGCAATAATGAACAAAGTTTTCAGTTGGCTGCAGTCCCAGCATCGCGCAGCGAGTGGTGCCAGTCGAACTGTGTTGGCTTTTGCTTGCAGTTGGAGTTTGGTTTTGGCCCAGACTAAGCATCAGTTGTGTACGCTTAGGATCGGGTATGAGTTAGGCCGTTTTACACGTTCATTGGCTTGGCTTGGCTTGCCTTGGTTCTGTTTCTGGTTTGAGTTCGGTTTCAAATGGCTTCGATTCATTTTGACTTTAACTGCTTTTGGCCACATTCATTTGGCGGCTTTTGTCTTTGCCTTTTGTATTTATTCATTGCTGTCTGCGCGCTGCGCTAATTTCCATTGTTTTATGCATGGCTTCATTGCCATTGGCAGGATTTAACGCAGGTCACGCGGCCAAAAACTCAAATGGCTAACAAAACTGAGCAGCGCAAGCAACTGGAAACAAAAAAAAAAAAAAAAACATAAAAACCTAAAACGCATTAAAAATGAGGGCGAGCCATTTTTTTCCGCCAATTTTTTGCACTTTTTTTGCCCAGCAGTTTGAACGCTGCTGAATGGCCACAAATTGAAAGCAAACCTGATCTGTTGGCCGATGATGTGAGCTGGAAAACAACGCGAAAGTCCAAGAAAGTTAAGCAAAGACAAACGCGTTCGGTCTTGCAACCAACAAAGAAACAAAAGAATGAATTGTTCAAAGCGGCGGAAGAGCGCAAAAGTAACAACAAAAAAAAAACAAGAATACAAAAAACAAAAAAAAAAAAGGATATAACAAGAAAAACAGATTGAAATCAGTCTCAAAACAGTTGAAGCGTAAAACTGCATTTTTACAACACAAACGAAGGCAATGCTCGGCGAAGGACGAATAGCGAACGGACCGAACGGAGCGAACAGAGCGTAGCATAGCAAACTAGCAATGAGCGAGCGCAGCGTTGGCGGCGACGCAGAAAGTCAACGGCGTGCAATAAAAACAGGGACGACGGCTATGCAGCAAGCGGCATGCCAGGCTCTGACTTGCAGGCGTCTAGACACGCAGCGGAGTGTTCGCGGCCAGACAACAGCCCCACAGTCCGCCTCCCCCCTTAGTCCCACTAGTCCGACAATGACATACACGGTGCATGAGCTGAGCGCACACGCTTGGCCATGCTTAAGTGTTGGAAATTATGTTATCCTCGGCATTGTTTTATGCGTCTATGGAGGATTATCGAGCGCGACTGGATGGCATAAGAGTTTACGTACTCGTACATGTAGCAGCACAGCAGTGCAGCAGCATCGTACATATACCTGTGCATGTGTGAGTGTGTGTGCTCGGCAAGCGCGCACAGCATTAAATTGCCAGCGCCTAAATGGTAGGCTACACTTTATTTTGTGTTTTTTTCTGTTTGCATTCTTTTGCTTTTTTCCCAGTTACTTCATCTGCACTACTTTAGCTGCTGGCACTTGTAGCGATGATTATTAAGCACTTAAAAAAATAGCAGCAGAATAAAAAAGGGAAAATTACACGAAACAAGCAACAAACAAATTGAATAATTTATTGTTTAGTTGCATAGCACTGCACATTAGGCTTTCAGTGGCAATGCAAATATAAAACTAAACATGAAAACTAAATTGAAAGACATATTTTTATTTTGCATTTATTTGTTTTGCTTTCTGTTCTGGTTTCGTTTTTTTTTTTTTTTTTTTTTTGTGGCGATGTGCTTTGTTTTTTTTTTATGTGAAAGATCTTTTCGCTCGCTATAGTGAAATATATAGCCTATATAGCGGTAAATTTTCTGAGTTGGCTTTCAATTTTTGTTTCTACTACTTACATTTAAATTAATTGCATATTTTGTTTTTGTCTCGCTCTCTATGTATATTATTTATATAAGGCAGCTATTGAACAATGCATGTTTCACATCAACCCATGCGTATGCTTAGCCACACACACATTTTTTTTTTATTTCATGCCAAATCGATTGCAAGTACGTGTGCTTTTAAATTCCTTGCAATTTATATATAATACATATAAATGCATGCAAAGCATGCAATGCTCATCACTCCCGAGCAGCAATTGAAGCTTCCAAAACTTGCTGACTGCCGGGCAGGCGGACAGGAAGGCAGCAGGCAAACGCTCACTAACACGCATACTCCACTTACTCTCGCTCTCTCTCTCTCTTTCTGTCTGTCTGTCTCTCATCCTGCCTTAGTCATGTACGCGCTGTTTGGCCAAGCAATCATATTTCCATTTGAAATACAATCAAAACGAGTTTAAATTTTGGCACAAAACATACGTTTGCGCAAAGGAGCAAAATACCAAAAACAAAAAAAAGCAAACAAGAAATCTAAACGAAACGAATAAAAAACCCAAAGCACAGCAGCAGCAGCATTTTCCAAAAATTTCCATTTCAAATTGAATTTTCATTTACACACAAATACAAACAGTGGGATACCCACTGGCCCCCTGCCCCTGCCACGATGGCATGCAGCATGCCGCGCAGCAAAGTCAGTCGGTCGACGTGTGTCTGTGCCACAGCGTATATGAATGTACATATGTGTGAGTGAGGCAGTTGCTGATGCAGTGGCAGCGGTAGGAAATGCAAAGCACATCATGGACATCACATGGCCGAAAACTCATACGTATTACGTTCATACTCGCATTCGTATATGATGATGATTTTCAAGTTGTTTGCCACCGCCCTTGGCCATCTTTGGTATGAGACACCGACACCACCAACCCCACCAACACCGCCAACACCACCAAGACCACCAGCAGCAGAAGCAGCACCAGAATTGCTTGACGCTAGAAGAGCATGCCACATAATTTGGCATTAGTGTGCACTGCAGCAGACGCTTGCCTCCGTCTCGACTCTATTTGCCAGTCGGCCGGTCGGTACTTAGAAAACAGGCAGCCGTCCGCTGCTGCTCGACTGCACGCTGCTGTTCGACTGCTTTTCGAGTGCTGTTGCTTCAAGGACTTTAAACATTTCATTGCTGCGCTTAACACAGACCCACAGGCACACAAACACAGAACCATACACACACACATACACACATGCGCATACGAATAAATGCCCGTGTACGAATGTGTACGTGCCGCATTACGCTTTGCTCTGTTTTATGGCAGCTATGGCCCATGCCAAGCCAAATTACATGTGCCACACACTTGAGCCTAAGTAGGTTTGCCAAAAACTGTGTTACTCTTTAGCTGCCGCATGTCCGGCCTAACTGAACCGAAGAAAATCGCAATTGCACAGTAAACACTCGCGCACAACGGCGACACGCAACTTTCGAGCGACTAACATTTCGACACAAATGCCAAATAGTAACAGACAACTGCCACCCAACAAGGCCTGCATAGGCAGCTGAATTATGCGACAGCTCTGTAAGTCCAATTTGCCTTAAAATCCTGACACCAGCTTGAGTTCGCAAGATGCTGTGGTGGCACTGAGCCAGAAATGAATTGAATCAATAGAAAAATTAAAAAAATATTTTTCGAAGTCTAAGCTTAACAAGAATACTTTCTCAAGCAGTCACACACACACATGAATAGTCCCAAATAATATTTGTGGTGACTCCTTATATGGCATGAGATATGTGTTCGAAAAAATGCTTTATAACTCAAATGTTTATAAATTGGAAAAAATACTTAATATACATACATGCTTTTTTTTTCTTTGTTTTTCTCGTGTTATAATGTATCAAAAATAACACTTCTTTAAATCACTATAAAACTGACAATTATGAAATGTATAGTTTTTCTGCGGCAGAACCTTACTATATAACAAGGTGTCTGCAATGATTTTGAAAGTATACAATTTGCGATTGGCAAAGAATTTTTAATTTAGTCAAACTGCCACAACTGTTTCACAGGAAGCCAAAGCGTAAGCAAACATATGAACAAAATAACCTTTTTGTTTTGTTTGTTAAACCAAAGTGAATGATTTGTTAAAACGCACTAACTTATACAAGCGCATACTTTTCACCATTTTAACAAGCGCCATAATGCCATAGAGAAACTTATCAGATCGAGAGTTTAAGCAGATGCAAGAACCCCCTTTTGCTCTTTGGTGCACAACCAATTCACCTGCAGTCAAACTGCACTAAGTCAATGCAATCTTTGCTGCCGAACTACCTCAAAGAATTTTTTACTTTGGTACTAAACATTTTAACCAATAAAAGATCGAAATCCGAAAAAGTTATTTTTCTCCCCTTAACATCATGAATTTATTATTTTTAATTTGAAAATTTCCTTTTAATTTTCATTTGACAACTTTATGCTGAGCACAAGAAATTGCAAATGTGCATGGCCTAACCTATGCTAAGCTGTATAAATGCAGCAAAAACATTAACTGAAAAAAACCGAAAAAAAAAGAAAACGAAATGCGAAAAATAACAAGAAGAATAAAACAACTTAAGCACATGAGGCAGCAGAAGAAGTAACATAAGAGCAAATCATTGTTAAATTCTGCATTCTGGCTGGCAATATGCCTGTGCCTTGCATGTGTATCCTTTTGCCGTTATCGATTTTGTGAGAAGCAGCAGCACCAGCAACAATAAAAGCAACAAGCCAAACATTATTAAAGGCAATCCAATCAAAATGGTCAGCCACTAAAATAAAACGCTTCAATTTGGAAATGCCAAAAACCGAAATTCAACTTACGGCAGTTGATCAAATTATTAGCTTAAATTTCGTGTTCCTGTCATTTCATGTTTCTCAAGCAACTCATTTTCACAAGGGTTATATTTGCATATCTCTATTTCGCATTCCTTTTCACCTTCTCACCCTCTTTCTCACTCTCTTTCTCTCTCTGTCGCTGTCTGTCTCCCTTATTAGATTTGCTTAAGCGCTTAAGCATATGCTGCAATGAAAACAAAGGATCGACTGCAGACGGACACAACTGCAAACGCTGACGCCGATGCTGACGTCGGATAAGACTTAAGACGAAGAAGGAGAAAGAGAAGGAGATGCAGACGACAACTGAGACTGAGACTGTGACTGTGACTATGCCAGTGGGAACGGCTGAGTTGCAGGTAGAAGCTGAGCTGAGGTGAGCTGAACTGATCTGAGCTAAGGTGTGGTGAGGTAAGGCAAGGTGAAGTAAGAGTGCAGTTGCCTCCAGCTGATTTATTGTGCATAAAATTTATGTTTAGTTTAATCTAAACGCACAAAGACACAAGTGCTGAGTAGCGACTACCGACTGGCGGCTGGCGTGTAGCGGACTGCGAGTGCCGGCAAAAAACTGCTGCTTGCATATAACTCACGCAGACAGCAAACAAAGCGAACTGATGCGAGTCGAAAAGCAGAGCAGAGCAAAAGACAAAAACAAAAATATTAACAAAAAAAAAAAACAAAATAGAAACCTCTTTAAGAAAAAAAAAATGAACAAACAAAAACCTACAACGTAACGCAGACAAAACGTTTATAGCGAGTTATCAGCTTATGCAGCTGCTCCTTTGCTGCCCTGCTTCGCCTTGCATCGCCTTGCATCGCCTGGTGATGGCTGTTGCTGTTATCAAGCAGCACTGCGCTTTGCCTAGACTATTGAAGACCAGCGTACATGCGTTGCCATGGCTTTGCCCAAAACTGGCCAACTTGACCCCCAAGGCAAAGACTACACAAAGCGAAAACAAAAACGAAACCAAGAGAAAAAACAAAGACAATGGAAAACTTACCGCTCACACGTTGAGAACACCTTGTGAAGATGAAATTAAGCAGCAAAAGTGAAATTGTAAGCGCCACTCAACGCCGCTGGAGGCGTAACATGCGAAATGAAGACGATGAATGCTGTTCACGATGCTGCTGCAACTGTTTGCAGAATTTTCACGTAAATTTATAGCAAAAAAAGGCTAAAACGAACGAAAAACGAATAACGAAATGAAAACAGAGTTTTCTTTTGCTGTTAAGCGTGGCCAAGCATTGCATTGCATTGCACTGCATTGCATTTCTTCTGCGTTGTGGCAATTTTTTGCTTAACGCAGTTTATTTCTTATTTTTTTGCTTTGATTTCTTTTCTTTCTCATTTTAATAGCACAGCAAATGTCGACTGCACGCAGACAGCAAAGTAAAAGGCAACGCACAAAACTGGCAAATAATATTTTAAAAGTAACCCATGCCCCGGCATTGCTCGGCGCCGATGTGAAATGTAAAGCAGTCGGGATTTATGTGTAAACTTTTGCCTCATGCCGCCAATTCTGCACTCTTCCTTTTGGCGCATTTTGTTTCTTTTTTTCTTGTTTTTCATTTGTTTGTTTATTTTTCAGCTTTATTTTTCTTTATTACTTTTCAATTGCATAGTTTAAATGTGCATTTGCTTAATTAATGTTAAATTTATTGAGTGTCAGCTGCTTATGGCAAATATTGCGTAGCAAAGGCGCTAATGTTGATTGCAAAAGTCACAGCCATGGCAGTCAATGAGGACACTGAAGGCAGTCGTCCGGCCTTTGGTTGCCAACGCAGCTTACACATGAAACGTTAATGGCCAGCTGTGCTCAGTTGGCTGCTGGCAATGTGTGTGCAGGACATTTGCTGCTTAAGCATTCGCCATTCACATGGCATAAGTCTGGCTGCCTTTTCAACTTGCATTAGCTCGCATCTCCAATTATTTCCGCCACACAGTTGGCTGACACGTAGCCAGGACACTGCATTTACTCAGTGTCTTGCACAATATGCCGCGCCAAAACGCATTTCTTCATTAGACAGTTTACTTCACTGACGTGCTAAGTGCACGCCAACAAAATGCTCTGCTGCACACATATAATGATGCAGTCACACAGTTCATAGAGCACACACACGCACATGCGCACATCTGACAGCTGACAGTGCTGTGTCATTAATGCAGTTGTCGCATAAATGAAAACTTCTGTGCAGCGAAGACATGCTTCGTGCAGTGAGGCCATGGCCAATGTTTGCCAAAATCAGTAGCACAGGACTCCGCATGCTGATACAAATTGAGTTGGGAAATATGCACGCATGCTGCTCGTTTAGCATGCGGGTGTGTGTGTGCACTTAGCACCGTCGTCCATTATCAGTGCCATGCGGCGTATGCGTAATGGCAATTGACGCTCCTTACACACTTGACTTCAAGCTGCTTTAGTTAAATGCTTCCCTATTTTTAACTATGCTTACCATATATGTTTTCTTTTATTTTTTTATGTTTGGGTTTTGTTGTTGTTTTTCTTTTCTTTTCTTTTTAATTTTATATTTTCTGACAAAAAATTGTATGTGTAATTTTTCGCACATTTATAAAGCGTTGCGCGCAATTATGTTGGCTGTAATAGCGACGTGTGCTAGGCAATAAAAATGACACTCACCTTGCATACGCGCTAGGAGCACCAGGAGCATGCAACAAAGCGCCTGCAGCATCTCCATATTTCATGCAGCTTGAGTTATATACGCGCCTGCCAACGTCTAACGTTTAGTGTCAGTGAAAAGTTGCCAAAGCACTTCCAGCAGCAGCACGGGCAGCAGTTGCAGCCGCACTAGGCAGCAGTTGCTGCAGCAGCCAAGTTTCAGCAAGCGTTGAATGTTAGCAGGCAGCTGCTTGCGTTATCTGATGCTGATGCTGATGCTGAAGCGCAAGCTAATAATGATGCTGAAGGCGGAATTACGAAATTGCTGGCAAATGTCGCGATTCCGGTTTGTCTGCTTGCTCCTTTTTTGGAAGTTTCTGTCCTTTTCTTCACTCGCTTTTGTTTTTGCTTGCTTGTGTGCCTCAACGCGCGGTACGTTGTCAGACGCTGCATGCGTAATCTTGACTTCAATTAAAGCTGCGCTGAAATATATTAAAGCGTAACGTTGAAATTAGTTGCATCAAATGTTAAACGGCAAATGCGGTAGCTAAATGTGCATTTAAACCCAAAAAAATTTGCAAATAACTTTCATGTTTAACTTGCTTAAGGACAAACTGTGAAAGTAAGCTGTGTAAGCAATTTTCTATATACTTTTTTTCTGCATATAAGCTAAGCTTTAAAATACTCACATATTTTGAAGATGATTTTGTATCTTCTTGACACCTCAACCGCTTAACCGTTTCAAATAAAACGAAATCATTTTGATTAATTGATGCAAATTGTTTTGCCGCTCAGCGGACACACCGTCAATTACATATGCACATATGCACTAATATTATACATACAATGTGCACATAAAATTCATGCATAAGCTTAATTGCTTTCATTTGCCTAAAGACGCGACCAATATGCAAAAATGTTAAATAAGAATTTCTGAATTTAAGTTTAGACTTAACTTAAACGCAAGCAAATGCAAATAAACTTGAGACAACTGGCAGCCGCACATTAAGGCTGAAATTCAAATGAAAGAATTTTCAAGCTTAAAACTTAAATTCAGGTATATGAAAATTATATTAAATATAATGTTATAGTGAAAACATGCAAGTTACGAAAACTCAAAAGCCTGCACTTTCACCACACTACAACACACGCACACACACGCAAACACACCCACACACACACACACACACTCACATATGAATGGCATGTACAATAAAGCCGACCGAACTGGCTGACATATGCAATTAAGAAATTTTTATAATCAGTAGACGAAGCAGCAAACAAAAATAATTGCAACGATTTCGCCGGATTACACATAGATAGATTTCGATCTCATCTCATACGACACTCGTATACGCACACAGAGTTCATTGTTGTACAACAACCACACATCTGTTTACCTATACGCAAGAAAATATACGCTGTCATATCATCTACCGCGGCTATAGATGTCAACACATCAAAAAGAAAATCAAACCCGACTTGGTCACATGCAAGGTCAATGTGTAGGAGGCTATGGTAAATGGCGACAACAAAAAAGTCGAACGTGAGAATGGCAGAACGTTTTTGCTGTTTTTACAAATTGTTATGCCTTTAAATTGCTTTGGCATTGAAATTAGCACAAATTGTATAATTTCAAGAACATATCGCAATGCATTTCGATGGCTTTAAGGCGCATTTACTACGTGACGTCCGTCCGCTTTGTACAATTTGCATGCAAAATGCTGCTCACACACGTCCATTTGCGAAAAGCCGTTTCGTCATTTTGTAAACTGAGCTGAATAAAACATGATCGGAAAACACTTTGACAGGCAGGCAGGCACAAAGCAGGGTGCACCAAAGCAAAGCAAAGCGTGCGACACGGCAAAGCGACGATAGAGCAAAACAAAAACAAAGCAAAAATCAAGCAAAAAAACACAAACACACACTGAAGAAAAAAAGCAGAAATCAAAAACAAACCAAGAAGTGTATGCGGCTAAATCGTGTATAAGGCAGAGCGCGTTGTTTTGTTGTCATTGTTGCTAATGCCGTCCTGGTTGATGTTGTCGTTATTCTTGTAGCTTGGTAATGGCCATGTTTGCCTAGTATATACATACAAATATATATATAAATGTATCGAAATTTGCTTTGACATCTACACATTTACACAAACAGGATAATAAGGCACTTAACATGCACTCGCTGGCAGTGCCGGCATTCTCATCCCCACTGCCATCGTCGGGGCCTCGAATGCTGCACAGCGCTGCCGTACACGAGCCAGGCAGGCAAATAGGCAAACAGGCCAACAGGCCAACAGGCCGACAGGGAGGCAGGCAGACAGGTGCACAAAAATACAGAAAAATAAAAATTGAAATACAACACGAATCTATAACAAAGCACAGGACAGCACAGCAGAGCAAAGCGAAGCCAAGCCAACCCAATCCAAGCCAGTCGAGCCACCATAAGAATGAACAACGTCAGCGGCGCCGGCATACAAAAAAAAAAAGCAAAAAAAGGACTCGCCACGGCACTTATGTCAGCGCAAATCAAGCGTTTCGCTGACTTTTAGACATTTGCCTTAATTTACATTTTATGTCATGTCATGAGCGTAATTGAAAATGTTCAGCGCCAGTACACGCCAACTCGAGCGTCATTCGTCCGTATGCCCGTTCGTCTGTCGGACCAGCAGTTGCTGTACGATACCCTAAGCGCCGTCATGCCACTTAACAACTTCAATTGTTGCTTTGCTAGTTTTGCCTTTCTTTCTCATTGTTGCTCTGTTCCTTTTATTCTTTTTTCTTCATCATCCCACTTCTCCACACTCACTTGGTTATTTTTATTTTAGCTTTGCTTGTTTTCAGTTTCAGCACCATTTGTTGCAGTGCAATGCAAGTGCTCCTCGCGCTACCCCCGCGCCTCCCGCGGAGCCTACACGCACCTCATCTACCGCCTCGTGGACTACACCCCGCTTATTGCTAATTACAAAAGTGAGAACACAATTCATTCTCATTCGCATTCCCATTCGCATTTTTCTTTGGTTCTGTTCTTTTCGTCTTTTTTTTTAATATTTCTTCTTTTTTTTTGCGCTATCAACAATTTTTCTTTAATGTTGTTGTTGACTTTCTTTCTTTTTTTTTAAGAATTTATTCTCTACTTTTCGTTTCCTGTTCGCGCTTTATGGCTGCCATTCGCTTTGAAATTTTACGAGCTTGCGACATTTGTTGGCATAAACTTGCAGTGCAATGCGAATCCTTGCTCCAGCCTGCTTTACTGCTTAGTTTAATTGTTGTTGTTATTGTTACTGTTGTTGTTGGTATAACGCTTAGGCGCCTAATGCAAAGGTCAGCCAAGGTGCTTCATGCATTATGCGTCTGATTTTTTTTGCTATTTTTGCCCTTATAGTTGCTATTGTTGTTGTTTATTGTTGTTATTGTTTTATTGTTGTTGCTGCTAATAGCTGCCACCAGGAAATGCACTTAACAAGCCATGACTTAACTTCTGTTGCCATCTTTTTCTAACATTTTAGTAAAACCAGTCGTCTTGCAAGAAATTTTATGAATAAAAAAAAAGGGAAAACATAAAAAGAAAAACCATTATTAGCTTACGTCTGAGATTTAATTATGTACTGCGTTAAATCAACATCACTAATTAACAACATTATCAACCTTTATGACGCAGCTATACTGTACATGTGTATATGCACAGGATACGCGGCAACAAATTAAGAATCAAATACAATTTAGGTTTTTCGCTGCAACAGTAATTGTCTGCATTGTAAGGACACGGATTATTGTTGATTTTTATGGCGAATTCTAATTCTAATTCAAACTAATCTAATTGACGCTCGATTATTGCCAAATACTTTGCTAAGCGTGCTTAAATTTGCAGTTTGCTCTAAATAACTGAAAATCTGTTGCACAAAAAAGCATGCCGCCATATACCACAGGGATAAATATCCAATTAAAGAGGTTACTTTGCATGTAAATACAAATTTGGATTCGAATAGGACAAAGGACGTTTACAAAAACAGTCAGATAATTATTTTTTAATTTGTTCTGGTCCACGCTTGGATATTTTCATTCAACCGTAGGGCGATTCCTACAGAAGCAAGGTTTAATTATTCCAAATACATAACTTTCTTCGTTCCAAAATACTTTGCCAGGATAAGGAAGCTTATTAAAACTAAACAAGTTGGCAAATTATGTTGAAAATGTGAAAATTTCTGAAAACGCTTTTTTCAGTGTCGCATACAGAATGATTAAGTCCGCAAGTGTGTGGCAGGACAGCCATACGATTATAAAACATCATTTCTAGGTATACAAACAGCAGCTGAAATTAACAGCAACTTAAAATATTTACATTGAATGCTGCATAAAAAAAATGTACAGACTTGTGCGACTGAAATGGACAGAAGGCACGCGCAAACAATAAATGCAGGGGCTTGGCATCACTGTAATTTATGAAATGTAACATCACATATAAATAACTCTTTAAAAATTTTCATTGACAAAACTCCTGAACGTAAATTAAAAACACAGAAATGTCCAAATTAAATAAACAAATAAATTTGCGTAACGCAAAATGCTATTTAAAAAAAAAAAGAAGAAAAATGCATGGAAAAATTACACAAAAAGAAGAAAAAAGGGAAAATAGTAAAGCAAAAATTGGACTATATTTTGCTTAAAAACAGACAATCAATAAATGCATGCAATAAATGCAAATATACAAATACGACAAAGGCAAAAAGGAAAAACAGAACAAAAAGAAGGAGAACAGGTGCGCAACAATGCGAGAAAAATAAATAAGGATAACGAAAAAATGGCGGCATGCAAAAGACAGACTGAAACAGTTGAAGTATTGAAGTGACATAATGAATATGCAAACATACGCCATATGATATATTGTACAGAATGTGCCACCTTTGTACACACACACTAACACACACACACAAACGCTCTACATATGCACACGCTGATACATAAACATTTATGTATGTTTGTATATATTTGTATAAATATATGGTTATAGGTATGTATATTTATAAATACGACATGCGAAATATTTTGGTCGCATGTCCCTCCGTCTGTCTGTCTGTCAGGCTGTCTGCATGTATATTATATTTGCTGCTGTGTTTTTTTATCTTTTTTTTTAAAGATTTTAATATTCATGGCATGGCCGACACATTGCAAAAAACAGCCAACGGCCATGTGAAATAAATTTATCATTCATTCATACACTCGCTCAGCCGTTCATCCGTTCACTGGCTCAGACCTGCGTCTTTTACTTGTTACTCAGCGTGTCTGCCATCATGGCCATGAACATGTTTTGTTTTTATTTCATTTTTTCTTTGATTTTCTTTATTTTTTTTTTTTTCACTTTAATTCGTCGGCGAGCGATTCAACTTAAGACAGCGCGGCAACGCTTGCCATGCTGGGTTTTTCATGCATTGCATTTGTTCTTTGTTTGTTTTTTGTTTCTTTTTTCTTTCTTTTTTTTATATTTGCAACGTGCGACGTGCAGCTGCTACTGGCTGCGTATACGTGTTATTTATAGACACCGCTGCGGCTGAGATTTAAAGCGATAATTATAAAAAGCCAATACGCAATCGTCTGATATTTTAAGACCGTAGTCAAATGCTCTTAAGTCGTGTAATGCATGCGCGGCGTCTTTTAATGCATTGCAATTCCGCTGAGATTTTCTGTGCGTGGTCCGTGCGAACGACACGCGCTTGCCTTCAATTGAATGGAAATAAACTTAATAACTTGCGGCTGCGGTGTATTTATGTGAATAATCTTGGCATTTGCTCGTTTGCCATTTAAACGAATTGCATTCAGGCTGATTGCCATTAAGCCAGCCTGCAAGCACTTGACTGCGCCCGAAAGTAGGCAAACTGTAACTAGGAATATTTGAAAGCTTGAGTTGCGCTGCTAAGGCCCACACAGTGGCCCACATTAGTTGAGGCTAGTGAATAGAACATTGACGAATGTATGATATATGTGCAAATGTCGTGCTATAAACCAATTAAAATAAACACAACAAAAAATCGGCCGTTGAAGCTATTTACCCGGCATATAAAAAACAGATATGCACATGACAAGCCAAAAAAATTGGCTCGGAGGCATCGTAACGAATTGTCAAAGGCAACAACAGGACAGCTTATCGATCAAGTTTACAACAACAGCAACACATTGCACGTCTGTCGACTTTCTCCTTGGTCACACTATAAATATAATTAAATGTATCTTTAGCATAATTCAATCGAATTAAAGTGCAATTGCCCAACAAAGGAAGCTCTCTTCAAAGGCATAGCACGGTAACGCAATCTTGTCACTTGTCATGTCTTGTGCGTAATTCTTTGAAACTTTCCAATATTTAATCAATTATATTATATTATATTTGAATTAAAATTTTACTTTTATAAATTAATATTGTTGCTGTACAGGCAATTCTGTTGACAACGATCCATCAGCATGTGATGTGCCATAGCAAACCGATGCGATATTTCCACTCGCACCGCCATAATTTTCCAACTTTATCTTCTGACATAAAGAGCAGTGCCTTGAAGTGACTGCAAGGTTTCGCAAGAATTGCATATTTAAGATGTGGCTTAAAGGGCTCTTCCTTTCTTTTCAACGTATTGCCGTCGTTAGTCAGTTTAACCTGCAGCTGTACTATTTGAATGTAGCTAGGAGAGCATATTTAAAGCAAATAAAGGTATTTTTATGTGCTCTCACTGGGCTGGCATGGCAAGCGCTAAAAACGATCGATTTTTGCTTAAAATTAAGCACTTCAACTAATGCCCAACACAAATCAGCGATTAGCCGCACTCAACTAAACAACTTTGAACTCGTGTTAAATAAGCTGGCTAAGTTTTATGTGCCATAAAAGTCACCGAAACGCGGCTATTAAGCCAATAAACGCACATGTAACTAAATCCGTTACAACGACAACAAGCAACAAACAACAGCAGCAACAACAAACAGCAATAATAACAACAAACGGCAACAACAAAGTGAGCGCTATAAAGTCGCTATATGAAATTAGTACGAAAACATTTGTGCGACGCATAACATTTTCAAGCGCCATAAAGGACTAATTGAAATATTAACACCTAAGAGACAGACGAAGCGCGACCGCAACGAAATAAAATCCCACACCATAAAAATGAACAACCACAACAACAAAAACCAGAAAAACACCAAATGAAAAATACAATAACAAAATGGGAAAATGGGCAAAATAAAGGCAGCCAAAAGAGATTAATATAAAACACGTTAATAAGCGACGAAACTTTGTCTTCAATTAATTAAGCGTATAGACAACAACAACAACAATAGCTACAACCACAACAACATCAAAAGAGCACAGCACGCGAGTGTAAGGGACGAACAAAGCCAAAGGATGCGCTTTGTAACGTATGAAATTCATTTAACTAAATTTTCTTTGCGTTTTTATGCTTTGCGGTGCATTGCGTAGCGTGACGTTGCGTTTCGCTACGTTACGGCTGCTTACGCTTTTAATTGCGCGCGAAAATAGCGACAGCCGATGACAACATTTGCTGCTAAAGCCAAATAAAAACAGTAAATGAAAACAACACGACGCAGATACACAACAAATGAAATTGAAAACGAATCGCGTCGGAAGCGGAAGCGTCAAAAACGGAAGTAGCCAAGCATGGCTGCATGCATGTCGCACTGCGTGTGTTTCACGCAGGACATTGCTTTTTACTGTAGCTGTTGCTTATTTCTGCTTGTTGTTGTTGTTCTTATGATTATTATTGTTAACATAATTGTTGCATACAACACGGCAACGGCAATGGCAGCGGCAACGCAACGCATAAGCGCATGAAAATCGCTGGCGCGCGCGCTTTTTTTATTACGCTTTTGAATTATTTCTGTTGAGTTTTTTTCTTTTATTGCTGTTTTGGTTTCTGTTTATTTTTTTGTTTTTGCTGTTTGTTGACTTCGTTTTATTTCTGTTACTGTTGCTGTTTCGGTTTCGTCTGCATATCATTGGCTGTCTGCTTTTTAAATGCTGCTGCCAGTCATAAACTTTGTGTGCTTATGTTTTACGTTGTGTTCCGTATTTTTTGTTGTTGGTGTATGTTTGCTTGCCTGCTTAGTTGTATGCACTTCCGTTTCCGCTGTTTTCCCAACGTCAACAGAGTCGCGACATTGAAACAATCACGAAACGATTAGCTGCCTTTGGCTTTTATGTTTATTTGACTTTTATTTGCGACGACCCGCTTTGCTGATTAAATTTAACGACAAACGGCTGCCGGTGACAATGCTGCAACAAGAGCAGCCACAGCAACAACAACATCAGCACGGCAACGACAACAACTTCGGGCAATAAGCATTACTCTAATAGCCACAACAACAACAGCGCAAAAATAAAAAAAATAAAGAAACATCAATACAAAAAAATTCAACTGAGGCCCAAATGAAAATTAGTCAGCTACGCGATTCACTTGAGTCTGTTGTTGTGATTGCTGTTCTTCCTTTTCTTGTTGTTCTTGATGTTGTTATTTGTTGTTGTCGTTTTCGTCGTTTTTTTTATTTGTTATTATTATTGTTTATTAGCACTCTGGAGTTCATGTTGATGTTGTACTTGCGGTTTGCTGCCTGCTTTGCCTGCTAATGAGTTAAAATTATGTTTGATTTGTCTTTGAGTTTTGTTTCGGCCTTATTTTTTATTTTAATATTATTTTCCATTTTATATTTTATACTATCTTTGCTTATATAAATATTTTCTTGCATTTGCTTACTCTAATTTTACGCAAATATTTGCAAGTATAATAAAAATCGGAACAATTCAAAATTATACTGAAAATATCATTAGCGAGCATTATTTTTTCAATTCACATAAGGAGGCACAAGTATGGCTTAAGGATTTTAAGCACTGGAAGGTCGAAACGCATAAAAGTATTCTATGCATATTTTATACGAGAGAACACAAATATTTAGTAAAGTTTGCATTAAACTGTCTCTAAATAGGCAACTATACTCTGCTCAAGTAACAAGAAAAATCTTTATAACTGTCAGCATACACCCGAAGTTTTAATTATTACCTGGTTTTTCATGTTTTTCATAGGCTTAGTCATTTTCTGAATTTACTTGGACTGCATTTATGTTGACAATTTCATATGCGTAATGCAGCTGTAGCAGCGCATCAGAATACTGAACTGATAAGGAACTTCTAATTACGCACGCATTAATTCGCCAGCACAGCCGTTCACACGACACAACAGGTGCAAGAACCAACTGAGCATCTTAAATTCAAAAATAGACACTGCCAACGGTTTACATGTGAGTATCGAAGTTCTTAATTGTAATTTTTTCAAACTCTAAACCGGAGGCCTGGGCGAATTCATTATTCATTTTGTATGCATGCATATATAAAGTACAGTACTTAAGTATTTAAGTTAAGTTAGCACAATAAAATGGTAAAATTTATCAGATTTATTGCAATTTATTTTTGCACTGTATGCAGGCACCCGAGCAGACACCAAAAGCTACCTCAGCTGCTTGAAGTGTATCGAGTGTCACTCAAGTAAGCTTCGAATATAAAGTGCGAAAAGTAGTTTAGCAATAGATGTATATTGTATTAAGTCTTAAAAAGTTTTATTTTATTTATTTAACTTTTTTTTTCTTCTTATATACATATAGTTTTATTTATATAATTGTAATTCTTTTTCATTCATTCTTATTCTTTCTTCCTCTTTTCATACTTTATGCTGTTTAGAAATAACTAACTTAAATAAATAAAACAACAAAATAGCAATTAGCAGCAATGCGCATGTTTTACTGTTTCACATATGCAAATTTCTTCAATAATTCATGCCATTCTTGAATATTAATTTTATTTCCTGCTATTCAAATTCAGCGAAAATCCATTAAGACCTGCTATTTGTAGAAAGCAAATGCACAAAATCTGTCAACTCAAACGCCAAAAATAAATGCAACAATCACTAATGAGATCGGTGGCCTACACATTAAACAAAATATAATAATAATTATTTTCTCGTAATTTCAGTTTTTAATGTAAAATTATTGCATTATATTTTCTTTTATGCAAAAACATGCACATCAGGCTGTTAAAAGCGTCTGGCGTATGCTTGCGCGCAAAAGTATGCAAGGCATTCATACGCCAATAAGCGCGAAACGTTATGCAGACAAAAACAGTTGCATACTTTGTCTTGCCTGCCGATCGCTGCACGGCGCTTAAAAATCTATGGACACATAATTTGAAAGTATTAAAAGCAAAGCGACCAACTGCGATTAATTGCAATTGTGTGGGTGTGTGGGTTTCGCTGTATTTGCAGTCGCAACCAATGCGCAAAGCCAGTGCAGCACTCAGCTGTTTACATTTGCATGTTCATAAAATGATTTCTTTATTTATTTAGCCAACTAACTACCGTCTATGCTTACTTTTGCGTGTGCATGCATTGCTCTGTCTGCAATGGTCATCATTGTTTTTGTTGTTGATTTTAATTTGTTTTTTTACAGCGACACGTTTAACAATTTTGTTAGTCTTTTTTATATTTGAATATTAATTGTTTCATAACACGTGCAAAAAAAAAATAAACAGCTTTCAATACACAAGAATAAATTAGAATTTTTAAATATATTTCTTATTATTAGAATTTTAAATTTTTTGTTTTTTAAATATTTTCGAAAATTTTTGAAAACGGCCAGCCACTTGTTAAAAAAAATAAACAAACGTCACTTGCAACGCAACACACAGCACTGATTTTAAAAAACACTCGGGCAAAACTTGTGCGCTCGTGCTCGCTCAGCCGCTGACGACGTTCGCACGCGTTCACGTTTCAAATGGAACTGAATCGCACAGCGTTGACGTATGGCGGCAGCACTTCATTGCCTTAGTCCTTTCGTGTGCTTTCATTGGTCGCGACGCACCGACTGTGCGAGCCTTCGCCGCGCGAACAGCGCTACAACGCATGTCTTCGTGCGTTGTCGGCTTTACGCTCGTATTCGTGTGCGCTTGCCATAGGTTTCGGCTGCTGTGCGCTGTGCTCGTTGCTTACTTGCTGACTTGTCGTCGTTACGTTTCGTGTTCGTGTCGTTGCCGCCGTTCACTGTGTTTTGCGATGATTGTGGCTCATTACAACTCGGTGTCAGCCAGCGTAGTCAGTTTTGTTGTTGTCCTTCACTTCTTTGTTATTGTTCGCTTAACATCTCCTGCTGTGTGGCCTCTTGTTGCTGTAATATGCCATTAGCGCCTGCGCCTACACAATAGTTTTTGTTTTTGTTTTTAAGTGGTGAGTTTGTAAAGTCGCTTGTCGCACATTACAAAACGAACGGACGAACTCACCACGCTCACATTCTCACTCTCGCACAGTCTCTTTGCTGCTGCCGCATGCTCTTGCCCAATCTCTGTGCACTCTGTCTATCATGTTATCTATGCTATGTTATTTGTTTGTTGGGCTTTTTAGCTGCCAGTTGGCACATGTGCAAACGCTGCAGCAGCTTCTTCTCTAACGGCAGAACACTTTAAGCGCAAAGCATTTAAAATGCGGTTTTCAGTATTTTGCTTATGCGTCTTTTCGTGCAAGGCTAACGAAAAACTTCAAACAGCTTTCACAGCAAATTGTTACTGTACGCAATTTACACACATTTAAAATTTTTTTTTTTTTGGCTGCCATTGTTGTTGTTGTTGCTGTTTTGGCTTTTACATTTTAGCCAAAGGCAACTGCACAAAAACTGACCACAAAGCCATAAATGCATTTTGCAATGCAAATAGACGTCTTGAAAACAATAAATGTTTAATTATTAAGAGTGTGCACACACACAGCACACACAGATCGCTGGGCAGAGAAACAGACAGACCGAACTTGCCAGCGAGCAACTAAACAGACAGTCAGACAGGCAGACAGGCATCTACATTTACGCACTTGGTGTATTTAACTTTCCAGTTGCAGTGTGCCTGTAAAAAGCAAAGAACAAATATTGTGTGCAAGTTAAACTTTTACCAGAGTTCTCAAATATGGCAGCAGTTGATTTAAATGTTTAAATACGAGTTTGCAGAAAAAAGGTATGCAGTTATGCTTGCATCTGAGTAAAAATAAAAACCAAAAAACAAATAAAAAGGAATTAAAACTAAAAAAATAAATGGAAAATTAAAAAGCAGTCATAGCACATGTGGCACGCGGGTGCTGCGGAGCAGGCGTAGTGCAAAGCAAGAAACGAGTGCTTAAAAAAAGGAAATTTAATACTAGACACAAGCAAATAGACGCACACGCTTAGGCAAACACACACACTCGTGCACTGGCACCACTCTCGCCTGTGAGTACGATGGTGTGTATGTGTGTGTGTGTGCAAATAAGTGAACGAGCGAGACGGAGAGCGAGCAAGTGGCTGAACAAATGAATGACTGACTGATTGAGTCTGTTTATTTGTTGTTTTGCTGCATTTTAAGGCGCTGCGTTGCATATTTTGTGGCATGGCAACAGTTTGAAAGTTGCTCACTTAAATGCTGAATTATGAAATATTAATGCAAAAAGTTTTAACAAAACCAAAACGACAAAAAAAAAGAAAATCAAAGAAACATAGAGCAAGAATGCTAAAATATTTAATATTGACAAATATGGCAAATTTCGCATACATGTACAAGTAACATATATAGGTCTTTGGCTATCATGGGCTAATCACTGCATTTTTTTGCGCAACTCGATGCTGCATAGCACAGCGATTAGATGCTCCATCTCGGCGACATCGCAAGCAACGCAAATATAACATTTACCTTCAATTACATCATATGGACGGAACTTGGGTTGTCATAAGTTCGAAGTCGCTTTGGTTTTCGACGGCTTTGGCAAAATACACATTGCGCATGTGCCTTGGATCTTACTATACGACTAATATTGCGGAGTATGGCACGACAGCAAATGCGAATTGTCGTAGCCACTTAACACAATTTTCTACTCTCGCTTTATTTTCTTTTTTTAAGCATTTGTTGCTTTTGACGCGTGTATGCGTTGATCATTACAAATACTAATTTTGCATTTCACTTGGGTGGAAGACGAACTTTTTGGCAGTCAGTGTAAATTTTCAAAATTTTTAATTTAAGCACACTGCAGGCATGTGTATTTTCATTTAATTTACACATTTTTTTTTCTTTTACTTGCTGTTTCGTTTTGTTTCGCTATTTCACCTTGCCAACAATTCAATCAAATATTTTTCTATACCATTTCATGTGCATGAATGTATTTATTTATTTTAATTTCACTTAAATATAAATTAAACTATTCGCAACAGATACACGTCCTTGGCATTATTCATGCCGCTGCATGGCAGCTAAGTCCGCTTCAGTTGTATGCCACGGCGAGTGTGTGGATCGACGGCACACATATGTGCAACGTTTGCATATTGCGGTTCTGCGCATTTGCCGCCAACATTTTGAAGTGTATTTGATATGTAGTCGAAGTTTCCCAGCTGGCTATTGCCGACCGCCTGCTGCCGACTGCGGGCAGCGGCAATGACAACGTCAGCCATTGAGCAGCGTAATTAAGTGGCCATTTTGTTAAATTAAATTTCATTTCCATTGCCGCACTGCCCTACTCTGGTCTACTCTGCCCTGTGCTTCTCCACTCTGCTGTCCTCTCCTCTACTCTGCTCTGCTCTGCTGTGCTGAGCTTTGCTGGCTGCTGTACAAACCCTTGTGTCTGTATTTGCTTTGTGCTCTTGGCTGCCTCGTTTTTGTTTTACGAAATTGGCGCAGACTTTTTTTACATTTTTTTTTTCTTAGCTGGTTTTTGTTTTATTATTTTTTTTTTTTTGTTTAATATTGTTTTTGATCGAGAGCATATTTTGTTAAATGATTTCCGTCGTACATATTCACATTCAGATACACACATACTCACGCAGCATTGTTTGATGTGTGAAAAATCAATTTGTGAGGAGAGCCAGGAGCGGAGTTGTGAGTGAGGTATGGTCACAGTTCCGTGCACGCTGTTTGTAATTTAATTAAATTTTCATACATTTTAGCTATTTTAAGCAATTAAACACTTGCATTGAACTCGCCTGAATTTAATTAATTTTAGTTTCGGCGCATTCCTGACGCTTTGATTAACTCAAATTGCAATCAAATCACAACGCAACACAACTCAGCACAGCATAGCATGGCACAGCATAGCTCAGCACAACTCAGAACGGCACGGCAGAACAGCACAGCACAGCTCAGTTCAGTTGAAGTCAATATGATGCCGTGTGTTTGAGTTTTGTTGCAAACTTTCAGGCGTGGAGTGTGTGCGAAACGTATAACGTACGTCGCATACCTTACCGCCCCCATAAAGAAGTTCGCACACACACACACACACACAGCAGGTGTCAATGTGGCATGAATGATTGCCTGTAAGCTGCTGCTCACGTCATGCAGCGACTTCTTACTTTATTGACTGCCGCCCTTCACATGTCCAAAGTGCAGAAACAAAAACGACAACAACAACAAAGAAAAAGACGCAAAAACTTCTTTATTACTTTCGTATTTGGATTATTAAAATTTCATCGAATTACGTGCGAATAATACCAAAGTTGCTTGTTCGCAATACCCGTTTTAGTGTTTTACTTTTTATTCTTATTTTCATTTTCTTATTTTTACTTTTTTTTGGAAGAGTGTAAACAAACTTCATATGTATAAATATATAAGAGAGACAGTGGATACAAAATCAACTATTTGCCAAAAAGTATCAATTAAGTTTTGTAAAGTTTTCATTTTGTCGATTGTTCAACAAATGCAGCCAAACTCACATGTGCCAACATTTTGAGAAATTATTGCATACTTTTGGTTGCATTTAGAAATTTTTTTAAATTGCTAAAGTTAAAATAAGATTCACCAGCATACAAAGCAATACCTTATCTTTAATTTACTGTAGCGTCTGACTTAATGGGTTTGCTATAAAACCAATCTCTTGGATTAGCTGCCTAAACTGCAGTTTAAACTTACTGTCAGTTGGAAAAATTTAATTAAACACAGCGCAGCTGTTTATGTTAATGGATTAAGCAGTTAACTAACGGTTACTTTCAGCAAATACTTTTAACTGGCAGCATCTATTCATTTTGACCATACGTTACACCAAAAGTACACAATACACTTTGCAAATCAGTTAACGTAATACAAACTATCAATGCAAATCTCACCTCCATATAAGCGAAAACCAAAAATCGTTATAACTCTTGAAATATTCAAAATAGGTGGATGAAGCATAGGCAAGGGGCATCGGGAGAAATAAGATGAATATTAAAAGTTTAGTTATTTTAATTTTTGATTTAGGCAACCAAAGTTGCATATATGCGGCGAAAAGGCTGCTTTGGCATATGCTGACCGACTAATTGCATCACTCACGCTTGTTGCGTGATCAACATGTCGATGTTGTTGCTTGTCCTCTGGCCGTGGACGTGTTATCGTCACAAATATTAGGCATTCGCCATGCAGCATACTTTGATTAATATTTAATCTGAAAAAGATCTACGCCAAACAGCAAAATCAACGTGACATAAGTAACAAAAACACTCTCATCATCATCAACATCATCGCAGCAACAACCAACATACACACACTCACACATACGCACACACATGAACACACATCCTGACAGAACGGTGAAACTAACTAAAAAACCACTAAAGCCAAAAATAATTTGTCTCACATGCAGCCATAGAAAGACACCGCATTGCACATAGACTTAGCCTCAGCCCACTCCTGCCAGCAATCCCCCCTCTTATATGCGACACACACACACACACACGTTAACCGTGCACAAAGTTGCGCACATTAGTCTGACTTTTTGTCAACTTTTCGCAACAATTGCCGTCTGTCTTTCGTCTTCTATCGTCCATCGTCCATCGTCCATCGAGCGTCGCACGTTAGCCATCGTCTGGCGGTTCGCATTTCATTTATTTCCTTGCCAATGCCCAGTGTTGCCTATTGCTACTTCGCTTTGTAGCCATCGGCAACACTTCGAGGTCACATGCCAATGGCAATTTCAATTATGCGACGCGCACTTTAACGTACCACCATCGGATGCCCAACTCCTCTCCGTAACCACGACTTTGCCATGCTGTTGGTAATTCATCAACACACACGTTGTGTGACCCTTAACCTCGAGTCGGCCTACTCACGCGCGTACGAAGCAAAGCACGGCAAAGCAAATCTTAGCCATATTCCCTCATTCATTTTGTCTGTGCGAGTGTTGCGTCATTTTTATGACTATTTCATCGCCACCGGCAGCGTTCCCCACACGCTACACGCCACACTTCATACGACTCGCCTCAACCGCCGTCACATTTTTGCCAGCTTGTTGCGTGCGCTGGTGGGCAACGTGAACCGCTGATGACTTTCACCACAATAAAGCAAAACTTTTTTGATTACTTTATGTTAACTGCAGCTGTGCCGCTGCATGCGCTGACTGCTCTGCCCTGCCCTACCCTGCCCAGTTTCGCTGCCTTGACTGCCGTAGGCAAAAGTATGCAGCACACGCCAGGCAGACAATGACATTGGTCATTGGCGCTGCCATGTCGCGCAGCCACGTAGACCCGAGAAAAAAGCAACAACCACACGATACCACAACCCTGAACTGTTCATTCGCCGTTTGTTGGCTGCATTCGTTCGTTTTCTTATATGTATATGACTAAATGCAATTTTTTTCACGTTTTCTAACAAATTTTTTGTAATACTTTTTTGGCCTCTTTTTTTTTTTTTTTGTTGTTTTTACTTAACATTTCCTCTTCGGCGGTAATTTCGTTTTTATGTTTTGTTTTTTTTTTTGTCTGAATGTTTTTTTTTTTTTTGTGCATTTGCAGCCACTATAATTGCAGTAGCAGCACGAACGCAAAAAAGAATGTAATTAAACGAATAGAAAGGAAACTATAAAACTTTGACAGAGCTCGGTTTTTATGACAGCGCAAACATTTGAATATGTTGCGGGCAGCTTTGGCCAACAGACCGGAAAACGGCCGTTTTTTGCCATTATTTTTTCTAGTTTCCTTTATTTTTTATTTTTTGTTTCAATTTTAAATTTTATATATAAAATATTTTTTTATAGTAGTTTTAGTTTTTTTGTTTATGTTTTGCTTTAAATGATTTTTCATGTTGAAGATGTGCAGAGATGTGAATAACGTACAACAGAACAACACAGACATAACTCATACGACATGTTGACCGCAACCGAAAATGAATAGACAAAAAAAAAATAGAAAAAAATAGCTTGAAATAAAATATACTGAAACGAAAATTAAAAGCAAATGCAAGACAACGTTATGCAGACAACGCGCGCAGAAATTACATTTTGTACTTAAGCTTGTAACACTTTTGACGGCAAGGCAACGTCATGCGGCGGATACAGTTTGGCTTTGTTAATAACATCCGAGCGACTAGACGCAGCGGCACTGGGACGAAGCGATGAGTAGAGCAGGCCAATGAGCGAAGGAGCAAGCGCCTAACCAACTAACAGCGGCAGTTTGTCATTCTTCGGTTCACAGGCCGCCCGACCTCCCCCCAACAACTTAGCTTTCGCTTTGGTGTTGGTTTTGGCCAACTTCGTGCCCATATAAGCCAACTGTGCTGCACACTTGATTAGTTGCTGTTCTACAAGAAAAAAATGTTTCTAGCTGCAACATAAAATTTTACATACTCAAAGATATTTTTTTTTTATGCTTTTATTAGATTTTTGACATAGTTATGTCTATCTCCTGAAGTTTTCTAGTGTAAAAATCGTCACGCGACACATCGACACCGACTCCGACACCTACATGATGACGTCATCATGTACTGCACAGAGTTAATGCCAGCGCTGATGGTCGTCTCGCACTTTTCGTTAGCTTGTGCTTTGCGCGAAGAAGGTGACGAACAAGCAAGCGCCACTCAAATAAGCAGCGATCAAACTTCGCAGAGCAAAGCCAATGGTCATTCGGGAGCAATCGTGTACTGTGCAGTGTGGTTGCATGCGCTGTGGGTTCAGTCGCTTGCGGGTTGCCGAGCATGATGGGCGTCTCGCTCTGCGCTCTCCGCCTTCGTTGAGGGTACGGGCGTTTGCCAATGTGCGTATGACCTTCAGTGCTGAGAGTGTGGTCGTATGCTTATGTCCGTCTGGCCGATCGACAACTTATGTGCGTTTGCCGTCTATTCATTGCACGAAGAAAGTAACGGATATACGATTGCATTGCATTTCAACACTCATACCAGACGCCCACGACATAACTATGTTCCGATGGAACCGCGTGCAGCGCAGGTACTTCTAGCCATTAGTTTACTGGTAGCTTCTTTCTTTCTTTTTGTTGTTATTTTGTTTGTTATGCATTGCGCTTTTTTTATTTTAGATTTGGCAAAGGCCGACAGCAGCAGCAGCATGTTGCTAAGCGAAAAATGTGGACGTTGTTGTAATGGTAGTTGTTGTTGGGTTTTGTGTGAAGCGAAGTGGTGACTTGAAACGTGACGGCACCAAGTGGGAACAGGTCGGCAGCGGGTGGTCGGTCAAAGTTTGCAACATAATTTGTTTCAGTGGTTTCTTGTATTTGTAGCCATGCCTAAAGCTGAGTTTTGGTACGTTTTAGTTGCATTGGGTTTACTTCGGCTGAAAGACAGAAAACTCATCAAAATTCATTTTATAAGCGTACATTATCTATGAAAAGTAATTGCAAAGCAAAACACACACGCATACATACTTAATCATAAATGTTTCACTTAGATCTGCCTGCTTCGTTAAATACTTGCTTTGGCATATTAACAAAGCATGTGGTACTCTGTAGTCATTTTATGGTAGCAAAGAGTACCTCACTTCAAAACTCTACTTAGACAAAAAAATCAAGCTTAAGTAAACTTGCACTATACGTTCTTTAGCACAGCAACGGCTAAGCTAACAAAGCCACTTGCTTTATTTAAACGAGTAATTGCCAAAGCTCATCCATTTACTTTACAACCTACATAAATTGTAAATTTGATAAGCTCATAATAATGATACATGGGATTTCGAATTGTCAAATATTAATGGCTACTCAGCTCAAAAACAAGTCTCTGTTACTCTTCGTACTTTACTTGGATTAGGATATTCGTTTTTTTCTTTTTTTGTTTTAGAAAGTGCCAAAACATATTCATATCTGCGGCTGAAAAACTTACAAAAAATCGATTACATTTAAACTTTTATGGAAATTCCTACTTTTTATAAAAAATAATATAAAATTAAAAAGAAAACCTGAAAATTAAAATCAAAACCAAAAAACTCGCTGCTCCGCTAACTGGATTCGAAGTCCTTGCATTTCATTATTACCTAGTTTAGATCATAGTCAGCCTATATTTTCCAATTTTGCAAAATCTTACACTTATTTTTACAACGTATATTTATTGATTGCCTTCTCTTCATCTTCCGCGGTCCGAAATTTGATTTAGTTATTCAAACCTAGTGTGTGATAGCAATAAAACACTGACATTCAGCCTATAACATATATAGTATGTATGTGAAAAGATGAAAGCGCCTGACGGTATGCAACATATTCATGTCATTGCTGCGGTGGCACTACAATGTTTGACACATTTATTGTAATTAAATTTGGCAAATTTACCAAATAACATTTTAATCGCACAAATTGCAAATTAATTTCACATCATTACGCTAGACTGCAACGCAGTAGAAGGGACAGTACCACGACTGAGCAAATTAACGGTGAGAGCTTGAGAGTGAAAGCGAGTAAAGGAAGCGGAATGAGGATAAAGATGAAGATGAGGGTGTGGATAAGACAAACTCAGCTGCAATGGCACTTGCAGCTATGAGATAACAATTAAAGCATATCAAACATCATTTCAACTATTAGACAAACCATCAGTTGGCTCAGCTAACCAGATAGACAGACAGACAGACAGACCGACAGACGAAAGCAAATCAGTGTGCTTGCAGTCACTAAGAACGCTGGTCTGTCCACAGGTCTATTGCCTAAGCAGAGACACACAATCGTACTTAAAATGCTTTCAACAAAGTCGTTGCTTTTGTCGTTGCCGTCTGGCTCTTGTTGTTGCTATTGTTGTTGTTGTCATTGCTTGGCCAAAAGCAAAAGGCAATTAACAAAGATTTTGTGGCCAATAGTTGTCAACATATTGTTTAATTTAAGCATGTTTCTTGTTGAATTGCTCTGCTTGTGCTTGTCCGCACATATTTTGCCGGACAAAATGAGTCATCGTCTACGTCGTAGATTTCTTGCTTGCTCTTTATCTCTCCCTCCCCCTCCCCCCCTTCCTCTCCATCACACCCCTCATCTCTGTCATTGTTATCATCTCGGTCTTGCTGTTGCTGTTGCTGTTGCTGTTGGTGTTGGTGTTCTCATGTTCGTGCTGAACTTGACATGTGTCTGGCTGTCGTTGTCTAGCTTAGGCAAAGAAACCGACTGAAGTCTGCTTGCGCTTCATAGGATTAACGTGTCAAGCCGACAAGCAGTAGCTCAAATTCGCCCTCAGAATACGTCTCGCCCTTATTCCTGGCCCTGGCACTGGCACTGGCCTTGTCTTGTGTCTTATGCTCGCATCCTTGGGCTGGGTCCGTCTTGTCTATCTATGCAAATGTGCCAAGCTAATTGTCAGTTTTTCGTAGATTTGTGCAGCTTCTGTAATAAATATACGCATGCAATAGACACATATGAGTGCATATGCCAGATTTACAATGTCTTGTGGTTGTTGTTGTTGTTGTTTTTGTTGTTGCTGTTGTAGCTGTTATTATTATTTGAAACTGCTATGCCTTGGCTTGTTAACACATATGCATAATGCCAAACTCACTTCACATTACTGCAACACAGCAACGCAACAAGGCAACGTGGCAAGAAGACAACAAGCCAAGGAGATAACGAGGAATGCAAATTCAATTTTCAAAATAAATATTTCACAAGCATAATTTCATATTTATATAAATTGTGCAAATTATTGAAAATAATTGAAACAATTTTCGTTACATACATTTGCATAAAAATCGTTTGCTGCCAAATAACCATACAAATTGGCCAACAGCAACGCTTCGAGTAACGCGATATTTGTATACTGTGTGCTAGATTAGAAAACTCTCAAATTGACAAACCATAATTATCATGTTTCGAATCAATAGTCTGCAGTACTCCACAAGCATGCATAATAACTGTCATCCGCAGTTGCCTTCACACCTGCATCTAGAAAACTCTTCAATGCTGTCAGAAGCAAGTTATCTGATAACTTGGAAAGTGTTCAATAGCTGCCACATTGCGCCTTAGACTCTGCCAACAGCTGCCATATGCTACCACATGCATGACTGCATGACATCACTACAAAATGCAAAAGGATATTAACTCAACTATTATGCGCCTGACAGTTAACCAAGAAAGCAACAAACACACAAATGGACATATTTCGAGAAATTACGGGATGAGCAAGAAATGTTGACAAAACCAAAACATGCATGAAAGATCGCCACACGTTGAATCTTCTCGGCTTTGCGGCAATCAATAACATAAGCCCCAAGCCCTGTAAATAATTTCAGTTAAAAAGACTATAATACTCTGTGGGCATATACCCTAAGTCGGATTGCGGCTTTGCTTCTTGAAGAACGCATTTTAAGATAAGTTGAAATAATTTCTTATGACTATTTGTAAGTGCGAGTCTGTTAATAATTTCTCTTCTCTATAAAACTAGAGAGTGAAGCTCTTCCAGAATTGTTTACAAAAACTATTTATAGACTAAGTTCCGCTAATGACATCACTCCAGGCAGTTGATCTGCTGGCTGTTGCAGCTCCTGGCACATCTTATGCCGTCAGAGTGTGAAGGTTTCCTGCAGGAACGTGAACCCCATTCAGCACATAAACCTGTTAACTGAGTGAAAAACTAAGTAGCACAATTCGCTTAGAGGCAGATACAGAGGCACACTCTTGGCTGCTGCGTTGGCAGCCTTAATGATGCCCCAAGCGCCTGCCGACACGTATCATACCATACAATGGACGTTCGCTTTATGTGGTCCTCGATGGCGCGCCTAATGCCTGGACAAGTGATGATAGCTGCTGCATGCGCCACGATGAGCAAAAACAAAACCGCTAATACGCAAAGAAAACAAAAACGTTTTCCTTTCCTTTTTTTTCTTCGCTTTTGTTGCCACTTAAGGCAAGCTTTGGTGTTGTTTTCTTTTTTTCTCGATTTGCTTTTTCTTTTTGTGTTCTTTCTTTCCTTTGTTAAACATATTTTTGCCGTTACATTGTGTGCTTGTGTCAACAATTCTAAGTAACTTATGATCAAGTTGTTGAGTTCTTCTCTTTATGTTGTTGCCATTGTTGTTGTTGTTGTTGTTGTTGTGGCTGATGTGGGTTTTTTGGCTGGTTCGCTTAAGTACGTGTATCGCAAAAACTAAGTGACCAGAATGGTTCTATCTACTATATTATTTACATTTTTTACTTTATTTTATTTTTATTTTATTTATTTGTTGTTTTTTTTCTTCTTCTTCGTTTTTGGTTTGCTTTTGCTGCTGCCCTCATTGCCATTTGAACTTTAAAAAGTCATTTCGCCCTGAGGTCATTGGCTTTGTCCGACTGCTAAGATGCGTGTGAAATTTTTCAAACATTTTCACACGGCAGCCTGCTTACTTAAATGAAAGTTTACGTTTGTTTCTTTTTTTTAAGCTGCTCCTTCTCTTGCTCCGGCTACTCCTACTCCCCCTGCTCGTCTGCCTATGCTACAATTGTCAGAATAATTTGGAATGAAAATAATGTAAAAAACGATAAAAATATATTCAAAACAATAACAACTAGGCAACAACAAAAAAGCGAAAAAAAAAAAACAATAAAAAAAAACTTAAAGCGTAACCAATGTCCTCAGCGAAACACGCAATGGAATTACGCCTGGCCATGCTGATAATTACACGCAATAAGCTACGCAATCTGAATCAGGATCGGAACCTGCTCGTCTATACGCTGCTGAACAACACGAAGTCACGTTTGCTGAGTCCGGCGGATTACGCCATCGTACAAAACTGCATCGATGCACCCGTGCAGTTGTGCGCAGTGAAGGCCATGGACGAAGTGCAAAGGATTTTAGGCGAACCGTTGTCGGATGAAAGCGATTAGCTGTGTTCTGCTGCGGCTGCTGCTGCTGTTGCTGCAAAAACCTAACCTAAGTCGTTTTAATTTTTGTTCGTGCACTACTTGGAGAAATTTTTTGTTCTTTTCTTTTTTTGGCTTTTATGCTTTTCGTTTTTCTTGTAAATATTTGAAAAATTCAAAATAGTATACAATTTGCTGCAAGGGTTTCCTGTTTCTTTGTTATTTTATTTTGTGTTTTTTTTTTTTGTTTATCGTTCTTTCTTTCTTTTTTAAATTGTCACATTCGTACGCCTTGAAGCGCAAATCACGATTACGCATTCTGTTCGTGGCAGCCATGCGCCATTTTGTGCTTTTGTCGCTGCATGCAGCAATTGATTTGTTTGTCACTTTTCACCGTGTGTGTGTGTGAGTGAGTGCCTGCCTCGTATTACGTCATCATCGCCATAGTCAACGCCAACATCACCATCAGCAGCCTTTCTGACAACAGCACGATTTGTATTGGATTTGCTGCGCACGATTTGACATTAAAGGTCGTTGCGACTGGGTTCCCTTTTCTTCTTCTTGTTCCCCTTCTTCTTTCTTTTTTTTCTTTTGAAACTGCCTTGCAGTTGTGTAGCACTGAGCTTTTGTTGCAGACAAGATGCTATCCCACACTATATAGTTTTTTGACACTAACGTCAGTTTAATCTACTCACGCCAATGACTGTGCAGCAGCAAAATTTAAGTGCAGGTCCCACACAAAACCTAAAGCATTCAGCGACAGTTTGTTCATTGAGTACTCGCAATGAACGAAGAGAAAGTTTCCCTAAAGTGACGAAGGTCCATACAATTAAGCAGACGACCTAAATTAAAAAGCATTTTTGCACTTTGAGCCCTGATAAGTTAACACAATGGCTGGCAAAAGTGATCTCGTTGAGTCTGCTTCGAAATTTCGTTGTATACTGCAGCTGAAAAGACAAAGTGTCAACAATCAATTAAACAAATTGTTCAGCTTTATTAAAAGGATGTTTTTTTTTTCTTATTTTTTATTTAAGCATAAAAAAATTAGTCACTTAGCAACTACGCACTGCACATGTTTTAATTACCGAAAGCAAGCGAATTATGCCCAATAAAAGTTCGTCACAACTTTAGTGTCTGTATGTATGACTTAAGGCTGTCATGTTGCTTCTTTATGCCAGCTCTAGCATAGCAACGCCCAACACTGCATTAATCATTGGACATTTGTGCTAAGGCACACTGACTTACAATTTTCATTTACCGCTACCGCACACTTAGCCGCTTGTTCGCCAAAGTAGTTTCTAAATACAATCAAAAAAATTTAAAACGAAAACAAAAACAAAGTAGCGGAAAAAAGAATACAAGCCAAAATACAAACTTATGTATCACTTGCACCAATAATAACTTTCGCTGTCAGTGCGACAATATTCATAAAACTTAGTTTTAATATTGCAACCAACAATAAAATCCACTTAAAGTGACAGCATAAAAAATTCGCCATTTTGTGCGATTCACTGGCGCGCAGCCCGCCCCACGCCCAGCTCGACTGCCAGCTCACCTACTTCGACTGCGTCTGCGTCTGCGTCTTCGCCGCTTCAGCCGCTGCTGCTGCGTAAGTTCCTGCTCGGCAGCAACTTACTCCTCGAGCTCATCATCCTGCAGCTCATCATGGTCGTCGTCATCGCTTGTTGTTGCTTCTTAGTTTAGCGTCATAGCTCGCGCTTTTAGCTTTGCAGTTAGTCGCACTCAGCGTTTATTTATGGCACGCCGTGTCTTCGGAGTCGCCAGGCGGGCTTGGGTCGCTTCACGACGCCATGGCTCACTTACGCCAATCCAATGTTTCCTTGTCACTTTGAGTTGTTACGTTCGTTGTCATTGTTGTTGTTGCTACTGTTGTTGTTATTCTTGTTGTTTCTGGCACTGCTGCCGTTGCTTTTGCTGTTATTGTGTTTGTCGGTCTTTCATGTTGACTTTGTTGTCTAGTTTTTCAATGTTTAATTTGAAGTTAAATTTGCTATTGTAATTTGTATTTGCAAAAGTGCGCGTCAGGCTAAGCGAAGGACGTGTACACAAAAAAAAATATTGTAGTAGCCAAACAGGCGCAAGGACAGACCATACGCCAATGGAAATAAGTGCTTCGCTTGCTTTGCCTCTGCCATTTTGATCTTAGTTTATTGTGTTCTCTTTTTTTTTAAATTTTTTTTTTTTTTTGTCTTTTTGTTTTGTATTGTGTTGTGTTGTTTTTGTCTGCTGTTTTCTTTTACTTTACTTGCATTTTATGCGTTTTTCTCAGCGACTTCACGAGTCGAGCCGCGGCTGACATTCGTTACTGCTTCAATGGCGGCTGCTTCTATGGCGGCTGCTGCTGCCTGTGAGTTGCTTATTATTTTATTTAAAGTTGCATTACTTTGCAATTTGCAACACGTCGCAAACAAAAATATGAAGAAAAATTACGCGACAAACAACAAAGCGTAAAGTAGATAAAGCGCAACGGAAGCGGCAGTCCAAGCGGCTGCCAACAACTTTGCAATTACACTTGAAAACAAAATACAACAAAACGACTAAACAAAATAAACAAACACAGAATAAAATTTAGACTTTGTTTGCACTGAAGGTTTCAGCCCATACCCAGGCAAACCGTATACAGTGGAACGTAGCAATCTAAGAAACTAAGTTAATCAAACTGATCTAATCTTTTTTTTTTTTTAATAATTATTGCACAGACATAGAAGCTTAATAAGGACTCAGTTTTTACAATTTGTTGTGTAATTCTTATTCTTAGTGACTAATCATATTTCTTTTAATTTTTTAAATTATATATTGTATATGAATATACGTACCCTCATTGCATTTAATTTCTGTTGTTAACACTGAATTATAATTAAATTTATGAAATGGAAAGACGAACTGAATAAACCATTTTCACAATAATTTTGACATTGACTTTGACATACACATGATACAATGTTTTCCCCGAAGCAAGAAACTAATCTCTATTTTATGTTAAAAAAAAGTAAATCAGCACATTAAATTGTGCGTAAGCAAGCAATTGCAGTATAATAAAATGCAACTTCGCAAATGCGAACCTTGAATATATAAACATATATGAAATTTCTTATCACTTATATGCAAAAACTGTATTGCTATTTGCTCCCAAAACACTTATTGACATCAGGAAATCAACTATAAACATGAAAATGTATGTACTTATTATTTATTCTGTGTAATTCTAATAAAGCGGATACACTTCTTCTCTCGGCAGCAGTCAACCGAGACAGATACTGTATAAATGTTGTCGAACCTCAAGTACTGACGAGTTATTCTTCATGTCCACACGAGATTCATGCCTAGCAGCAATACTCGTAAAGGATTTTGATTTCATATTCCCAATAAATACTTATTTAACATACTCTACATTTTATTGTGTTTGTGACCTTACGACCTTTGATTATTCGAAATTTATGTTTACGCGAAATAAAGATGAACAGGACATATTATTTTTCGCACACTAACATGAATATCTAGAGAATTTTTTAGTTTGACTGCAATGGGGCCGCCTATTGTAATACATACGTATTTATAATTCAGAGTGAAAATGCTATTAATCTAAAAAAAAAAGATATTTTCGCCTTTTGATTTCAGAAGCCACGATCTTTCAGATTTCAATAACAAAGGGAAATACTCATCAAAGAGTCTGCGAGAAGAAATGTTTCACTTTGTGCGATGCAAATCTTGGCATCTTGACTTAGTGTGAAAGTTGTTTAGATATAAATCATGGCACACTCGGGTGTATTTGAACTGTCAGACAGGCGGCAGGCGATAGTGGAGTGTATGAGCTGTGGTTAAATCATATCAAAATAAAAAACAGACTCAATAAAGGTAAAATGGGCTTTACGACTTTTTACCACAAGCACCTCAAAATGCTGAGAAGAACTGCATAAATATGAACTTGCGATGCAAAAGTTTAGAGACACAGTAACAACAATAAAACAAACATAAAAAACACAAAACAAAACAAATCAAAAACAAGAAGGAAAAACAACAACAAGGCGAAACAAATGATAAGCGTGCGCCACAAGTGTAGCGGCGGCTAAAATGGCCCAAAAGCTAAGCGAGCGTCGCTTCTTTGCTGCTGCCGCCCGCTGCTGCTGCTGTTTGTGTTCTTAGTCCTGCTCCTGGTCTTGGTCTGCGTATTGCAAAGCAGACGCCACGGCATGCGCAAAAAACAATCTAATTTAAAGTTTATGAGTTAAGTTACTAGCTTCGCAGCCAACGTTAAGTTGTGAGTAGGAGTTTGCCATGTCTTGCTTGCCTTTCATTGGATTGCTTTGGCTTGCCTTTGCCTTGGGCTTGGCAATGGGCTGGCGTTTGGGTTGGCTTGATAGCGGAAGCGCGAAGCTGGCGCTTTTAGTAATGCGCATGTGAAGTGCAGCGACTGTCGGTGCGTCGGTTGGGTCGGGTGGGCGCCGGGTGTGCAGCGGGTGTGTGACGGGCGTAAAGTCGGCGCATTGCTTGCAATTTGTTAGCTCAAGTATGCAAAATTATGAAAGTTTATTTAAAAGTTGCTCCTCAGCGTTTTACTTTACTCATCGGCAGGCAGCGACGGCAGGATACGGCAACGGACGTTGGATAATATTTGTGTGAAAGTAGTACGAGCAGCACTCGCAGATACAGACCGACTTGCGAGTAAACCGCTGCGCCAATTTTGACGCCGCACACCGCTCCGCACCACACCGCATCGCGCACCAGTGACAATTTATGACTTTTGCAATAAAACTCGACAAATTGGTATATAAATCTATCTGACCGGTTATGAAGGCACATCCTGCAAAATACGCAATCTATGCATTCCTGCCACGCAACGCTTCAATTTATGCGCTGCATGCGAGCCAAGCCAAAGCCAAGCCACTGCATTAATGAATATTTTACCATTTTAACACAACAATTAATAAATTAATTATTTATTTTGTAATCATTTTTTTCGGTTTATTTGCAAATATGCACTCTGTATACACACACAGAAACAAAAAGGCAACTCTAAACAAAAAACAACGATAAAAATAAAAAACAAACTAACTCCACAATCTCGAACACATACCTGACCATGACCCACCAATTTCTTTTCTGATAGAACACAACTGAAAAATCTCTTGCGGCAAAATTTGTTATTCACATTCATTTCGGCTCCCAAAGAAATTCTGCTAAAGGACAATGACAAAGATCACTAAAGGAAACATTTCAATTTCACGAAACTCTACGCGTTTTATCGAACACACGGTATTACTATAACACGGTATTCGTTTTAGTAATTGTAATATTATTATTAATATTATTAATATGCATACATAAAGCAATTTAATCGCGTACAAAAATAAGGAATACGTAAATTTATTTTATATTGCTTATACGCAAGGATTGAATTTATGAATGTCATGCATGAGGTTCAATTTTTTGTTTTTAAGATTAGCATAATTTTTATTATTTAAAAAAAATAGGAAAAATTAAATCACAACAAAATTAGTCATAATAATAAAAATATAACCGCATATTTATTTTTGTTATTATTCACAATTTATGCTTTAACCATTAGGGCCTTCGAATTCGATTGCCATTTACGCATTTCACCTGAACGAGTAGCCATGATCGTTTTAAGATCCTGCAGCGCCGCTTCATATTCCTGCTGACAATCAACGCGCGCAGGACCCTGCCTGTGCGTGCAGTCCGCGAACTTCCATTGAATGCGCTCACGGGCCTCGCGCTCCAACTGGTTGCACTGCTGGGCGTCGTCTATATACAGCATGCAGTCATCCAACATTGCCCGCACTTGAATGTAGGCTTTAATAGGGTACGAGTTGCAGGCGGCTGCGATCAGCAACAGCAGCACGAATGGCTGCTTGCAGCGCGTAAAATGTGAGACATGCATTCTTCCTTTTTTTTTGATTTATTTCACAAACATTATTTATTTTATGCGCCTGTTTATTTATTTATTTTAAACTACCGTCTTCCAATTCGCACACTTGAACGCTTGTTCGACTTTGCGCAACTGATTTGGCGCCAGAGTGCCGAGTGCGAGACTGAGTTTGTGATTACACGTTCTGATTGTGCGCGCGTGAATGATTCTTGAAACGTCGTGAGACTGACCGCTTATAGTTGCGGTCACTAATGTAGGCTACAATATCTTTTGCATTTATTTCTGTGACTCACAAGGAGAAAATAAGACCACATCAGGGCTACTTCGCTTTTTATGTTGATTTCATATTTATTGTACATATGCAGTACCGAGAAGTGCGTCATTACCTGACTACATGACTTTACAGGCTTCTAATGCTCGCCACTAGGTGCTGGGCACTTTACTATATATAACAAACACGCTTTGCTTTTTAGTTAAGCATAACAACGTAGATTTATATACAGTGGAGCTTTCCTATAATGAATTCACATGGGATTTCGTTCATTGTATTGAAAATATGATTATTTAGTTTTATTTTTTTTTTTTGTATTAAAATCGATTTTGTTTGTATTAAACCAGGTGAAGTCAATTTTTATAAATTTCGTGTCCACTGCATACAGACTCCGGAAATACAACAACTAAAATGACAATAAACACCCACGAGAATCGGTGGCTTACGCTCTTTAGTTTGCGAAAAATTGAGTATTAAATATGATGAGCGCAATTTGCAAGCTCGGTTGCCATGCGAAAAAATTTGCACAGTTGGATTTTTATATTGATACTTTGTTGCTTCGATAACTTTCAATGTGAAAAATATCCGATTGTAAATTAGGCATTTTTGAGTACGTCGGCAAGTCACACGCATATGTCAGTTAATCAGCTGCTAAGCGTTCAGATGTGTGAGTAAGGCGCAGTCGGCCCAAGTCGACGCGTGTGCGAGCTCCTGCAGCGTTTCCGTTGGCAGTTTAACGTTTCGTCTGTTTTTGTTCGACGCACGCCTTTCTTGTACCAGTTGCTGCTGCTCCTGCTACTGCCTGTCTCCAGGTGTTGCTTCTTTTATATTAAGATACGCAGCTGCGCTCGCTTGCATTGTACACACATGCATACACACATAAACTCACACTGAGCCACGCATATAAATACATCAGCTCAGTCGCAGTTGCTTTTAACTCATTTTATTTTGACATTTTCCTACGTCTGCGCCTGTGTCTCCGTCTCCGTCTGTCCGCGCACTAATATGGCAGCACATCAGCGCACACATATTTTACGATTTAATATCGCTGCAA